>JAMKCH010013345.1:0-34396 GCA_023653785.1 Ophioderma brevispina | reverse complement strand
ACGTCAAAGTGATGACCATCCATAATGTACGTCGTTGGACATATATCGCCAGTGTTGCCACTTCAATAATATTAAAACACAACGAAATGAACAACCTATGTCATTCGGTATGATACTTCATTAATCCATCAATATTACAGTGTCAGCGATAACAATTCGAGTCAACACTGATGTTTTGGTCATCACTGACCGTCACGAGGAGAGCAAAATTGGGGCTTTTGATTCAATGAAAGCCGTGGCGAAAAAATCCGCCCGTTTTTCTTCGTATGTCAAAAAACCAAAACTTAAAAGGACTCTATTTGTTAATTTACATCAAATTGTATTTATTTTTTCGGGAATGCGTGAGTGTATGTACATATATTTTATGAATGTAAGTCAAATGAAGCCTTGAAAAAATCTGACAGATTTCCTAATGCTTGTTATATATAGTAGTCTCCGTATATAGATTCAACCCATCGTGTCACCTCTAGTACTTTTCGAAGCGCATGAGCTTTGACTGAGGGGCATGTGCAGTGGGTGAAACTTAAAATTCCACCTAAATCTTATTGAAACAGAGCAGTCCGATAGCACAACCAAAAAATCAATTCTATGTTTAATGAAAGCAACGTAAGCGCAGTTATAGCTCTACATTAACTCTCAAAAACATCCGGACTAATGTATTGCTTCAATGGTATTCAATGTAACAGGTGTTACTGAGTTCTGAGGGCCGAGTTTGGGATACGAACACAAAGCCTTTGCACTATCAATGTGAAAATTATGTGAAAAAAAGGCAGAATGCCCCAGATTATCTTAGTTCCTTTAAGAACAGGTGAATAGGCCCATAGAGCTGGAATATTAAACCCAGAGAGAATTTCGCGTGTTATTATGGAATAGCCCAGCCCTAACCGTTTTCTCTCACACAGAGCGCGCCGTGGTTGTTGCTGCATAAGCACGCGCGTGTCGTCACTGTTGGGCGCAAGCACACGCATATAAAAAATCTGTGCGTCACGCGATGTTACCAGTGTGGGCATTTCCCCAGTGTTCCATTGTCTGATCGGCCGATGTTTCTGCAATAATTATGCGTAAACCAATCGATTGAAGAAACTATGCTTCTAAAAAGATTACTGCATCCCAATGCACAAAAAAGGTCTCCCGTGACCCTGTTATTTTGATTAGGAAAAGAGATATTTGAGTCCGTGAGATAGCTGTGGGCATCAGTTGTTGTGTTGTTTAACTAACTAAGTGAGTGAGTGAGACGAACAAAATACTCGCGTGTCTCATAAATATGCATCAAGGCACGGTTCCAAATGCGACGATACGTAAACCAAATTGGTGGTGCCAAAATATGTTAATGAAGTGCGCTATGCTATTATAAACTTTTGGGCACCTAGATTTGGGTAAGCCGTTTCGGGAGAATCCTCGGGTCTGGGTTATATTAACGTCGTTGACGGGCCACATTTTATTTTTCTGCCTCCTCTTCCAACTAATCGACGCTGTCACAAACTTTTCTCCGGGGACACGATGGGTTTTGGGGGGGGGATCTACTATAGTAGCTATCAGTCTTTTGAGTTGAGGAGTACAATTTCATGATGTAGAGTCGAAATTCAAGTATTGAACAGTATGGATGTTTTATTGAGATTACTATATCGTAACTACCTCGTAATCAGTGGCCAGCGTTAATAGAATTCACGCATTCCTTGCACAAAATGTAGTGAGTCATGTGTAGACGTGTATTCTGTTTACAAATAGTATTATGGACAGATAGGTTCTCTAACAAAAAGTAAAAAAAGGATGATTCTCTGGCTATAGGTCGATTGCGTACCCTGCCGTAAGATTTACAGGTATTTCATATAAGTTGAATTCGAATTTTCTGCCATAAAGCCAAATCGCTGTCCAAAACTTTTTCCTCCGGTGACACGATGGGTTGGATCTACTATAGTAGCTATCATTCTTGTTAGTGAGGTGACCAATTTCATGATGTAGAGTCGAAATTCAAGTACTGAAAGTACTGATTTTTATTGAGATTTCATATCATGTAAATAACCTCGTAATCAGTGCCATCGTTCATATAATTCACCATTACGCCCACAAAATGTAGTGAGTCTTGTGTTAGACGTGTATCTGTTTACAAATAAGTATATTACAGAGATATGTTCTCTAACAAAAGTAAAAAAGATGTTCTCTGGCTTGGTCGGATTGCGTAAAAACACTGCCGTAAGATTTTCCATGGTATTTCAATCAATTGAATTCGATTTTTCTGCCAATAAGCCAAATATGGTATGGTAAAATTCATTCGTTGTATCGGTTAGTAAATTTTACCTGTTTAGACATAAAAGGTTGCAGAGATGCCATTTTCATGAAAAAAACATTGCATTCAGCATTTTTGCTTGCAAATATTATTTTTAGTTACTTTAGCTCGTTTCGGGGGTTTTCAGGGGGTTATCTGTGCACTTTTCAAAGGGTTTTCACAGTTTAAAGGTTCTGAGTGGTGCTAAGTGCATTTTATTAGATTTATAATAACATGTGGTTATTCTGATTGTAAAACGGTTTAAAATATTGGCAATGAATTGCGGTGTCCTGTAGGTAAAACAGTCTTACTGAATGCAAAGCAGTACTCATTATAATAAATGTAAAATGCAGTGTATTATAACAAAAGGGACACAAAAAATTACACACTGTTAAAATTTTCCGTAAATTAAGAAAAACAGATTTTCCGTAAATTTTACGGAAAAATCTGTTTTCGAAAAAAATAAAAAAAACATAAAAAATGTTAATTTACGAAATATTTCAAAAATTTCTGGCAGCAAAATTCCGGACTTTTTTTTTTTTTGGTCCGTAATTTTACATACGGAAAAATAAATTCTGATTAAAATAACACATGTTTTCCATATATGAGACAAATGTCTGTATTAAATTACTGTCCAAAGTTCCGTAATTTGGCAGAAAATTTCTGGTAAATGTACCCTAAAAGTCTGGAAAATCTGATGCCAGAATTTCGTAAATGCTACGAAATTTTTTAACAGTGACTTCCACAATATGTCCTTTAATTCTATTTTTGATATTTAGTTGGGGGGAGGCCTAAAATTGCAGAAACTTTAAATCTGAATTTCTCAGTAACTGAAGAAGGAGATTAATGTTAAAGTATAATAAATTTATAATAAAGACTCATGTGATAGCTATTCTATTGTTCACAAAAATGAAGGAAATCTACCAAACAGACGTTTGGCAACGTAAAAAGCAACCAGTTTTAAAAGAGAAAAGAGTACGCGCCATGTAAGTTATAATGTTAAGAGAGCACCAAATATCCTCAGCGTGTGTCTGCCCTTGGCAAACTTGGTCCCATTTCTTTCCTTCTGCAATGCAAAAGAATATGTCCGTTTTCTTTTAATCCCACCATCACTCCATACAACATCCCAAATCTAATTTATAGTTTCGGATGCTAAGAGGTGTGATGCAAATAATGCGAGTTCAAAACTACCCCTGGTTGCGAGGCAACCAAAGCCGCGGGACCTTCCTGGTCTTTATTACTCTTCTTCCTACCAGAGTATCTTCAGAAAGACTGATACAAAAATACCCAGAAACTACATGATTGAACTCTATCACAGAACTCATAACAACTTACTTCCTAGAACACGGCGACTGCAATATCCGTCGGAAACACATTTTCATTGGGAAGACATTGGAGGATGTTACAGAAACGAGATTGGCTTTATATTCCGTCTGAATACTCCAACAACAAAAAAATCAAGCAAGACACAAACAAACTAGCGATATCAACTTTAAAAGTATAAAGGTCAAAGAAGACACCCTTTACACAAGAAACTAGGAATCTAATTCCTAACTGCCAATATCACCCTTAACAAGAACAAATGCAGTGGATTCAGAAATCACCAATTTGGTCTAATGATAATGGTTCCTTTAATGAAATATCATGAACGGTCTCAACACGAATTCGGAGAAATGGGACCAAGTTTGCCAATGGGCCAGAAACGCACTTGAGTATACTCTGTGCTCTCTTAACATTATTCATTTACGGCCGTACTCTTTTTAAAACTTGGTGGCTTTTCACGTTGCCAACGTCTTTTTGGTATATCTTATGTTATAAACATGGCTCTGCTATGTATTTGCTGCATTTATTTATTTATTTTTCAGTCATCACTTTCCTCAGTTTCTTTCTTTATTTTTTTTCGAAATTTTCTCTTTATTTGTTCATATTATGGTCTGTTTTGAAAATTCCCTCTTTGTGTTAAAAAAACTACGTGCTTCTTGCCCTTTTTCAAATTGAGGACAAAATGTTTCACGTCTCGATCGCCGCCCGCTCTCCTCCCATAAGAGGTCATGGTCAATCATCCAACCATGCGATTCGGTACTTATTTCGTTACCCATTAAAAACGATTGGCAATACTTATACACCACCCACAGTGCTGCATGCCGTTAAGATCACAATCAATGGGGGACTACTTTCTTGTCATGGCACTGAAAAAAAATCTAGCTTAAAATATCTGAAAATGCACTATTATACATTACCAAGCACGATTGCATAATTGACATGTAGACTGGTATGGTTTTTTTCTCAAATAGCATTTTGACAGTACTTTGAGGCATTCTTCCTCTTTCTCCGAGCTCCATTTCAGCACCTCGTGATGTTCACTATCACAGTCGTACCGACAATCGAGCCACTCCTGATGACATTTCGAGCACTCTAGTTATTCTTGTTATCATATGCTGAAATTGTTTGATTACTTGTACTTTTGGGTGAGGAAATAGTGTTGTACCTCGGCGAGATTTTTAATCCTGTGAAAGATGTTTCTTTGCAGTTTTTGTCCATGTATGTAATCATGTAATAGCGTTATTGGTGTTTAACGATGGAGTTATTAGGCATCGTGATTGTCTTCACTCCCTGCGCGTAATTACAAAAACGATGCGCCGTAACTCCTACTGAAATACAGAATTTCATTTTTTCAACATGGGTCGTTCAAGAAAGACTTGTGGTCTGACGCTCTTCTGATCGCATTAGAATTGTAACAGCCCCAATACCAGGCGGTAAGGTCATTAATCTCACATTCGGTCAACAGCGAACACTTCTTGACAGGCAACACAATTTTGTTGATGCGCCATTGCGCAATTATAATCAATTAAGCTCTAAAAAGATAGCGCGTGGTCTTCAATCATCATTAAAAACTTCCGCGAGTACGATCTTCACACCCTTTTTTCGCATAGTACTCTGGCGTTGTAACCGCTCTACTTCATTCTTGCTTCGTGCTCGTGATTGTATGTAAACAATAAACATACAGCATCTTATTCAAGTTCCAATTTATCTTGACTTTTCTGATTTTTGAGCATTCACAAAATAATAGTGCAGAATGGGTGGTGCATTTGGACTATCTAATATCATTTCATCTATTAGATAAGTTTGTCATGCATATTTATAAATATTTTTAAATATTGAGGCATGTAACAAATCCATGGTATCTGGTGATCATTCAACTACTAGTATTGCCAGTAATTTGGGAGATAGATGTGTGTTGTAGTTTTGTTTGAATGTCAGAGTCCACTGGGGTTCAATTGAGTCCGAGTCCGCCGGTCTTTC
Source organism: Ophioderma brevispina (assembly GCA_023653785.1). Lineage (NCBI taxonomy): Eukaryota > Metazoa > Echinodermata > Ophiuroidea > Amphilepidida > Ophiodermatidae > Ophioderma > Ophioderma brevispina. The sequence goes on along the minus strand of JAMKCH010013345.1, from coordinate 28,827 downwards.
TCGGCGAATCCAAGTCCCATGGCATGGGGCCCCGAGGTTCGAGTCCATTGGACCCCAGCGGGCATATCATAATATAGCGACGTGTCGAACGACGTGGGCAACGGTCGAAAACGTCGACGTTTTTTTATAAATTTTACGGTTGCAAAAATGCAAATTGAATCGACGTTTTTAAGAACGACGTCAATCGATTTGCATTTTTCGACTAGTGTGTAAATTTCGAAAACTCTCGCTTCTTTTAGACGTTCCAGCGTCGATTGCCCATGGGACCCTAGTCCGAGTCCAACTAGCAGGAGTCGCCAAGTCTGAGTGACTCGGACTCGCCAATTTGAGTCCGGACGAGTCCTAGTCTGTTCTCAACCCCCACATCGTAGTTGGGCGTCACGGGCCCCGCTCAATCTGCACCTATTGCGTAAAATCGTGTCCATATGCATTCTTAGAAGGAAACACTTGAGGCGGAAAATGTTCCAGACAACCAGAAGTCATGTTCACAAAGGAAATGCAATACCGACAACAATACAGTGGGGCTATCTCCACAGGGCACCAATCCGCATCAATACCCTGGTAACTTCCAAGATCAAGATGTTTGTGAACGTGCGTTGACTGGCTGCACGATGCCCATTTTCATGCCATTACAGCATATGATTGTTGCGACAAATCAAATCTATCACGTAAGTGCGTGCACGTCAGTGCTTAATGGAATCGCGTTGTTAAGGCTTGACAACGGGTATAAAAATAGAAACAACATGATAGAACGGGTTCCTATCACGCACCATCCCTATATTCGATCTCAAGTTTGAGGGTACGTCCACACTGTGCGCGGTAGGTTTTGCACCCTAGAAACGAACGCGCTGGCCTTTCCATTGCGAACACTCCGTGAATAAATGCACCGTCTAAGCGAAATGCAGAGTCCGTCATTACGTATACGGTCACCCTCAATGACTAATACCGAACAGAGTATACGCAGTGTGCTGTGCGTGTGCAGTAACACGATACTCTATGTATGTAATACACCATGCAAGCCACTGTCCACATTGATCCGCCTCGTGTAGATAGCCCAGTAGTGATGTGTGAGCATATAGGGGACATTTTTGACAGAAACACATTATCATGGGTATATGGTACTACATTGTCTAGCATAGCCTATGTTTACAATCCCGACAATACACAATACGTGATCAGCACTCATCATGCAATTCCAAGCCTAGCCCAGCCGTGCTTCAAATACAAAATCGCAACTTAACACTACCGGCTCGGCTCGGCAATGGTTGGACGACTAATATACTCGTTCCATCTCTGTAAAAACCTCCACTACTTGCTACTTTCATCAACTCTTTTCCCATGCAAAACTCTTGTGGTCTGCTGACGGACGAGATGAAGGCAACTGCCATTTGAAACTAAATCCCTAAAATATTCAAATTTCAAGTGCTTTTTTCTCAAAATTCTGCATCCCACATCTTTTGTTGGAGGAGAAAAGTGCACTCAAAATACATTTTCTAGCTATATGCAAAAGGCTGTGAGGTCTGTTTGGAGATTAAATGTATTTAATATGGCCAAGTGAGTCGATTTTAGCGGGATATGTCGCCATTGGTCCTAAACGTTATATTTTCGCCACCTATAAATCCCAAACTCAGTAACGAAACATAATGACCTTCGCCGCTGCAAATACAGAACACTCCGTACTCATGTTTGATGTCAATGTCAGACGTCACAAACAATCCTATGCATAATTTTGGAAAGGACTGATATTATAAGAATATAGTCGCTTAATGGATTGCTCGCCGGCTTGGTTTTGGCACGATCGGAAGTACAATGGACATGATCTCAAAGTTGTGTGTGGCAGCTTTGAGAAGTGGTTTCTGCACAAAAGCACATATGACAGATAAAATTTAAAGAAAGCAATGCCATTGAAGGTTATCAGGAAGTTCAGGAAAAAGTCCACGATAAGTGATGGTCAGTGGTGATGAAAGTGAACGGGACAATGTCGACCCACAATGTTTCAAGTCAAAGTGGGATGGCGAGTGGATGGATTCGCCAATGCAATGAATTGCATGTCTCAAGCAATCTTTAAAATATAGTCAATATATCATAATAACTTTCTTGAGAACAATTACACGTTGCAATTTGAATTTGTGCAGAGTGAAATGGATACAGCAAGTCGCCATTCCGCATTAGGTTTTCAAATTGGTGGTGGGTTTGAGACAACAGTTTAAAAATCACAATGGTCTTATATATAGTCATGGTCGTAACCAATAGGGGCACTATTTTATTTTTGTAATAGTTCTACGATGTGAAGTGATTGATATGTTCGCCGTAGTTTACTGCTCGTCGTTTTCCTTCATATCGAAAATATGCACTTATTCAGGGATCGGCTGTTGTGGGGCAATGGATGTGGTTGAAGAGGAGACATCTCTATATATTATTGAACAAAGGTTATAGGATATTTAGTGGGCTTCAACACCTCGTTTGACGTGCTTTCCTTTCAATTATTGCTAATTAACACAAAGATCGGCCTCTTTAACCACCTAGTTTGACGTGCTTTCCTTTCAATATTGCTTATTAACACAATGATCAGCGCCTCTTAATTGCGTAGGTATGTTCGTGTTCCTTAGGACTAGTATAACATATCGGAATAGGTGAGACCCTTTTCATAAGCATTTTCCACGGACCCTAAACTAGCATAGTAAGCAACTACACAAAAGCGTTTTCTTCTATCGAATTCCTTTGTGAGAAGTCCATAGAAGCTTCATGATATGGTCAGAAAGAAACTATCCTATATTTAATCAGACGTGGAACCAATAAATGAACTTGGGTGAGCGCCTTGAACAGGCTAATTTGGTGATATATTATCATTTTAACACCATTGGTCCAGTCTGGAACAAGCTACCGTTAACAAATAAGAGAGTCATTCCTACGGCAGTGTCTTTAAGGTGTTCCTGAAAACATATTTATTTCCTGATATTTAAATTTTTGGTTAATTGGATGGTTGTTAGTATTATATTTATCTATGTTGTATGTCATGTTGTATATATTTGTATTTTAAATATTTGAGTAAGGCCCTGTTTTCCTTGTATAGAACGCCATATAAATGCATTTTGTATATTATGAATTTTCGTATTATTCTATGAACAAAGAACATATTTGTAAAAAGTGAAAGTTCTGTGCTCAATATCATGTTTGCCCAGAACAGTGGCGTAACAGGGTGGGGGCAGGGGGCGGCAAGCCCCCCACTACCCCCCCAACAGAACCTTGACCACTTCAGCCCCCCCCCAAATTAAACGACTTTTTGTAAAGTGTCTATGGAGAAGGACCAAATTGCCCCATCAAAAAAGCCTTGGCACCCCTTCAGCCTCCCATTTGCAAAGTTGGTTACGCAACTGCCAGATAGGTTTCATGTATAAAAAAAACAAATACAATGTAAATGGTTGAAATTATCCCTATGTTTCTATAATTAAGATTCTACACCCTGAACGTTTTCAATGTATTTTCTACTTCAGACTGCAGGTGGGAAACCCGCCAAATGGCGCCAATGACCCAGATGCTGACTGTTTATACCTGACTGTCAATGGTACTTGGGTAGATGCGACTGCGAGACTCCAGTTACAGTTATGGTGTGCTAACTGTAGACGGTATAATAAAGCAATCTTTTCATAGCGTTTCCAAATATAATGCACCCTTTTAATGTTATTTGAAAACACCACACTCAATACGACAGTGTGCATTCACTGAAGTGTAGTTGTTACACATCATTATTTGTAGAAGCTATCGTAAGAATATTCAATAAGGCTATAAAATTATCTTTCGTCCATTAAAACGCTTCAATTAAAGCACTATAAGGGAATTGCTATCCGACGAAATCGAGAACATATTCAAAAATCCAGATTATTTGCATGTCATTAACTAAACAGTACAGGTATCCTAAACATACCTGCAAAATGATAAGAACAGATGCCACCTAATCGAGACAAAATCGGAATGTTTTAGTCATTACTAAAGTGTCCGTACGGACATTTACAACACGTAACTGAAGGAGAGTTCATCTTTGAAACTGCGTTTCTTCCTTTGTTTTCAATTCAAATGGAACAAAGTAACTTGAGAGAAATCTAGAGATTATCTGTCACTTTTAAAGTATTCCTGTCAAATTTCAAATATCTTGCTCTTTCGGAGCTTTTCGGGTGAAATCACTGTAGTGTCTGGAACCTCATGGCTCATCCCACGAACTCAACAAAAATCTTATTTTTATTACCCGAAGTTCCATGCTACCAAGGTTCTACCTGCCCATTTTTGTTTGCCTTACGGAATCTCACTGTGATATTCCATGGTTAGGTGAGAGTTCGTTTTTTTACAGTTGTGACAGCTTAAGCATCAGGGAGCTATACACTGTAAAAAAAATACGTAAAATTTACAGTAAATTCATGGCAGCAATTTTTCTGCCAACAAATTACCGTAAAATTTACAGTTATACGATAAAACATACTTTAAGCAAACGCTTAAAAAACATATATATTTGTTGAGTATTTACAGAGATTGTGAATGTTGTGGAGAATAAAAAGCACTGACGAACAACTCCTAAACTTAGTAGGCCTACCCACCATATTTTTGAGTGCATATACTGTAAAATTTACAGTGTGTTTTAAAATGTATTACATCAAACTGTTAATATACAGTAAATTTGAATGAAAACCGTAAAATATAGGTTTTACAGGTGGTGTGGGGGCAGAAATTGCTGCCGGATTTCTACTATAAATTTCAGTATTTTCCCTGTATATTTCGTACATAATGTATAATTGAAATAACGTCATAGTATTGTTATTAAATGAGGTTGTTACTCATTAAATCTCGAATAAAGTCTCACTTTTAGATTTTGTCATTATAGAGACTGGAAAATTGGACATAAAATTACAGTATTTTACTGGTTTTTCCAAATAACAGCCAAATACTGTAAAGTTTATGGGAAAGTTTTTACAGGATTTCCTGTAAAGTGCACTGCTAATTTTTACAGTGTACCCAAACGATTTTCAATGATACGTGCTAGTTTGAATATTGTGCTTCAAGAATGCCGGCTGTTTAATAAGTGATCATTTAACATGGACGGTGTGAGAGATTTAAGAGTCCTACATATTCCAAACAAGTCCAGGGACTCTAGATTTTAAAGACTAGGAGGTCCCCAACTATTTCAAATGCCATAGGGCGTTTCATTTGATTAGCTTTGTCTCCTTAGAGCCAGAACTGGCTATGTCCATTTTTTTTTTTTGCATTTTTCGACCATCCATGGGATCAACGAGTGTGGGGCCTATATATCAACTTTGAAAAGTATAAGGAACGATGAACCAGTGGAACATTACTACTTTTCCAGATTTCCAAATAGGATTATACGTGATTTCTGTTAGCTTATACAAACTTTAAATTCATTTATCTCAAAATGCCCATTTTTGGACATAACAAGTTCTGGCTCTAAGGGGATGTTATATTCCATAGGACAATGCGTGTTATTACCGAAAGATCCCATTACACTGAAAATCAAAAACTAGTGTCTATAGGATTCCTAATTTCAAACAATGTTTTTTGGACTGTGAAACTCAAAAAAAACAATTTTGGGTTCACCTGTACACTCCCAGTGCTTTTCTTTTCAGCTCAGAAATAACATGTGCTGAAATGATTGGCTTAAATGAGGAAGTTGAGTTAACTTTTTGTTTTACGAAAATGGACATGACAGGCAAACAAAAACACGACAGTTGTAATGAACCATCATTCCAAAACCAAATGATGGGGAAGAGGGGAGAAGTGGGGGAGTGGGTATATAAAATACCAAAAGGCACAGGATACTTAAGCTATAATAGGCATTACGTTTCATGATATATAAAAAGAACGTGCCACCAATATCAATAAGATAAATTTTCCGTTGATCAATCCCTAACTCTCAGAGGCAACCCAACCTATACGATTGAGAAAAGTATCGTAGAAACGTTCACCAACATTTCTTTAAATGTACGTGGCCTATTGCAAGTGTGGTTCTTCCCCTTAACGACGCTACCCTTCCAGCACTGCTGGTGACATGACTCAGAACCAACAATAGATCAATCTTTTTACCCCAACTCAAATGCATTCTACACTTTTTCCGATCCGATATCACTTACCCTGCTACCACGGCTAGTTAGCACGTACACACTTCTTTCAATACAATTTACAATTAAGAGCGCCGCTCATTACTCTCATTACTCAATGGTGACGTCATTTTTCTGAGGTAACAGCTTGGGGAGATTTTGTTAAATTCCTCAATGTATGTTCAGACGTCGAGAGACTTTTAGCCCTCAGCTGTTCAAATTATTATGCGCGATGATAATGGGAAAAATCGGTATGGTCTCGGCTATCGGAAGCTAAAACAGAATTTAAATAATACTTTCCGTGCTTGAGTTTTGGTGTTTTTTTATGTTGTGTAACGCTTGCGCCATGAGTCAATCCCGGAAATTGAGGGTTAAAAAGTACTCCCTAATATCGTAGAATTTGCGCGATATCATGTGACTAGTGAGATGTACTATGTGTGTCGGTATTACTTAGATCATTCCTGAACGCACAGTGTCATCATTGCAAGGTGCACTTCACTTTAAATTAAGGTGACAATGGAATAGCATGGCTATTTTCCGACAGTGGGAACCAAGTTTGAACTGGGAATTGGAATGGAGTATTGATTGCTGTCATAATTATATGCGGCGAAACGTGGTTGTGGCGCGGTCAAGCATGGTTTGCATGACTCGTACAATGTACACACATTCGATTTTGTGTATATTTAGGTCATCACCCGACTGTACTACACATGCGCGAATTCAGCGTCTGTGACTTGTCACTAAAATCTTTTATCACAGGCTCAATGGCGAGCTTTGTTTGTGGTTCGCTTACGTCGAACTTACCAACCTACTTACCTACCCACCCACCACATTTAGTAATGTATTAGCACATCGCATTTGTAAATACTGTTACGAAATTGTGCCACTGATGCTAAAAGAATAAGTCGTGCACAAAGATAGATTTTGGGTCGCGGCACTTTTTTTATTTTTTTTTTTTTCTTCTTCTCCTCTCCTTTCCCCTCCTCCTCCCTCTTCACACAGAAAAACTACATAGCTAGAATTTTATATATTTGGTAAATAACCGTAAAATTTTACTTCAAGTAAAAATTTACTAATTCATTTAAATTTTTCACTAAAACAAGAGCACATTCTTTGAAGAGCGCACCCAAATTTTTCAAAATGCCGCAATTTGACCGGTAAAATTACGGTTTAACTGGGTTGGCAGATTTTATCCGGAATTTGAGACGGTTGACCGTAATTTTACGGCATTTTACATTAAAAAAGTAAACGCTTTATTTTTAAAATTACGGTCAACCGTAAAATTTGCATGTAATAACCGTAAATATTTTTACGTTTTCACCTAAAAATACGGTGATCTTTATAGTGTAGCGTTATCAGTCCGTCATAGAGAATGTTTGTAAAATGAAACTGAATCTCAAATAATCTCCGGAAAACAGAGGTTCTATGGATGTTTTTTGCTGAGAGGGTCGTTTACTATGTTTTGTTTTGAATATGTATCGTAATTGGGTCTGAACCTATTAGAACCACTGACCTCTACTTATTAGATGAGGGTGTCTCCAAACAGACCATAGTCCGCGAATATAATGGTCTCTAGAGATTGTTTGAGCTTGCTAGTTTTTCTGACCAGGTCGACCGCAGGGCGCACATGTCCTACACTAGCAAGCGAAACATATCTCTATAACGACCATTATATTCGCGAATGGTTTGGTTGAAAACCTTTTCTTACATAATAATAATAATAACAGCTTTATAAAACGCCATCTATCTATGCAGCCTATTCCGAGGCGCTGAAACATATGATACATAAGCAAAAAGTTACAAATGACAGAATTACATGTACCCTGAAATACGTCTCTTGAGTAGAAAACAAAAATGTAAAAGCATTTGAACATACTGAAGTGAATCAAAGGCATCAAGTACAAAAAATGAATACAAATTTAAATACTTCATATGCGGACGAACAAATGTGGTCCCTAAACGATTTTAATTATAGAAACACAACAACGGATGTGCCCCATGCACGGAAGAGAGTTCCATATTTAGTAGCACCGAATAAAAATCCCCTATCACCAAGGGAGGATGACGTTCTAGGAGTTCCGTTAGCAAAAGTTATCAGAAGATCTGAGGAGAGGGGCTTGGCATATATGGGGTGAGAAGTTGCCTTATAAGATGGAGCAGTCCATTTAGCGATTTCCATGTGAGTAAGAGGATTTTAATCAATCCTTTGACGGATGGGTAACGCAGTGAAGCTGTTGAAGAGTTGGAGTTATGTTATCATACTTGCGAGTTTTTGACAATACACGAGCATCTGCATTTTGTTCCGCTGAAGTTTATCAAGGAGAGTATTTGAAATTCCATATCCAAGTGGCATTCCCATTGTCAAGTCGAGAAGTGACGAGTGCATGAATGGAATTGTGGCCATATCATCTGACAAAATTTTACGAATTGAGCTAATGTGTACGTATTTTGAAAAATATGCAGACTGACATACTTTCTTTACATGTTCATCCATTGTCATATTTTCATCAAGAAACTCTAGTTCCGGCAGAATGGGCCAGAATGAATGTTGCATTAGCCTTTGAATATATGTCCTTTAATTAAGCTTACATTCGCATTTAGGGGTGAACATGACAGGTCAGTCTTATCTCATTGAGTTTCAGTTTGTTTGCTGTCATCCATGACTTGATATCGGCAACACAATGTTCCAAGTTTTGATCGCACAATTGATTCATCATTAGGGGATTTTAGGTCATAAGAAAAATAGAGTTGTGTATCTCTGCATAGAGGTGCACATTAGTCCATGTTTCGTGCTATATCTGCTATAGGGCGTGAATATATGATTGAAAAGCATGGTCCCAGCACTGATCCTTGGGCAGCCCAAAAAGAAGATGTGCAGGTGCAGACAAAGTCCCGTTAATGTTACAGTTGCGTTCTATCGAGAGTAGGAGCAAATCCACTCCAAGAGCACTGACCTTTGATACCAATAGACTCCAGGCGACATTTTAAACACATGGTCATGGTGTCAAAGGCTGTCAGAGAGTCCCCAATCTACCAGAAAGAACGCCACATTTGTTGTCAATAGATAAATCATAATATATCATTCTGCAGCTCTCACTAACGAGTTTCATTCCCTGATCCTTTTTGTAGGCAATTGAAATGGCTCAAATAATTCATTTGTTGACAGGTATTCAGTCCACACGAGAAGCAACTATTTCTCAATGATTTTCGATCCAATTTAAGATTTGATACAGGACGAAATTGTTATCACTCAGAGTTCTGAAGGATGAACACTTCGGACGCCTGAAACATTTGTTCAGACCCAATGTTCTAAGGTGTCCCCATGTGTTCTCATTGATAACGACCGAAAAATCGACTTTTTTTATTTTTACTCTGAGGCAGCAAAAATGGATATATATTCGATTTTAATAATTTAAAATTAGATTCTTAAGATTTTTCACATATTTGAATTAGGAACTGGAAGTATTTATCAAAGAAAACGTAATATGGACACGTGTCAGGTGTTCAAACGGTGTACTTTTAGGCGTTCTGAAAAATTTACAGTGTCCGAGTCCTATCACAAGAGGTAATCCAATCGGTAATCTACCGGAGGTATTCGGTCTTTGGGCATTCAGCTGTGTATTGTATACGCACCTATTGACCACTACAACCCATAGATATCCAGAGGGTTCAAACCCGTCTGGAGCAAATCGTGCACTTTGTGATAGAAGTATAGCATTTGGTACACGTTAATATGAACCACAAACCAACTTAACTATTTCAAAACGGGACCCCAGCTAGATTTGACTCTGTGGCGGCCGTGGTGCCATTTTTCAAAATGGCTGCCAATCAATTTTCAATGTCTCATATTTCGGTTAATAACACTGACTTTTGTGTCTATACCCATGTTTTGAATGCCAGGGTATTCAAATATGACATAGTTTTTAAATACATTCTTTAAGTATTTTGTTTTCCAATATGGCCGCCAATTTGCATTAAAATTGGCATTTTTTTTTTAATTTTTCTTTTTTTATAAGATTTTATTATTTTGTATTCTTATGTTTTTAGCATCAGGAAATCCAAATATGACAATTTTTGAAATTTTTTAGGTTTTTTCTTTTTTTAAATATTTGCAATTTTTATGGCAGCCATTTTGAGTTGAATCAAGACCATTTACTTAAGGGAATAGTCAGTCTAATACTTTAAGATGTTATTTTTGTGTAATCGCACTATTAATACTTAACAGATCCTGTATGATGTAAATTAATTAAAGTTGGCTACTCCTGGAAGCCGCCATTTTCAAATAAAGTGTGAACCACGCTGACGTAAACTTGATACTTGTATTGCAACACGGATCAAAAATCGATCAAATAAGTTTACATTCAGATCCATCTTCTTACACCGTCCTCTGCATCCCTTGGTAATCTACAACTGATGATTGCATGATACGCTACTCGCTACACCAGTTGGTGGAAGAGTCGTCCATTTTAAAGGGTCATCCATTACATCTTGCACTGTGCATTGGATGTTTCGAAAGTCTGGTGGATTTGGCAACTCTGGTACTTTGATAATTGCTTGACTCCATACACGACCTGCCACTTCTCACAATAGATGCTAAGCTAGTGCATCTTGTGTTAGTGGAATGTTTCCAATTTCTCTGCCTTTTTGAGTGAATAACCTCGACCCTCTTTACTATTAATGCCTACATTAACTGATGTTAATAGGAAATACAGCAAGCTGAAATAGCGTTGTGAAGACTGAAAATCGAATGCTTTCGATCTTATTTAATAGTAATGTCTACAAATTATAATGTACTAATTTTCCCTCAATTTCAATGTTTTATTAAGAAATTATTACAATGTGATTTTGAGCAATAATGCAATTGAAGACTACAGTGGATGATGGATCATTTCCAGCAGTCCTTCGATCAGTAGGCTGACAGGATTGTGGAGATGGACTCGGAACAGTAATGGCATTTGAATCCTTCCTTCACTATGGTCTTCCAATGTAGTACTCTTTTTATAGGCAATATCAGGTAATTTTAAAGTTTTTTAATACACAATTTCTGTGTTTGGTCCTTTTGTCATAGAGGCTATTGTAATAAACCATAATACAATTTACTTTACAAATGCTTAGGGTATTATGGACAGTAGGGTTGTCTTCTTGTAGTTCGATTCGATAGTTCGATTTTTGTAGAGGTAGTGTACGTTAGTACGTGAATTGGGTTGCCGATCCAGACATTGTGCACTTTCTAAGAGAACTTCGGTTTCCTCGATACATCTAAAATCAGATTTATTTTCGGTAATGTTGTAATAGCCTTAGGAAGCTCCACGCGCCCTGCGCACTTCGGAGATATGTTCGCGGCACGGTTTATTTTAAATTGTCTATAATTTAAAATTAGCAAAAATACATGCTTAGAATGACGGTCAAACTCTTACTATGGCGCCAATGAAATAATGCTCCAGCGCTGGCAAATAAAAGGCTGCTGCTGCGTGTTGGTGTACGCATGAGGAGCGTGACAGAGTTCCGTCACACAACTGTTGATCACTCTTCATTGTTGCCTGTTAAGGAACCGTACCAGATACAAAAACCATTATTTATGCGTAAAGTCTCTTCACGGACAGTCTCCATCCTACCTTATGATGGTCTAAAATTTGTATAATGTGTTGGATATAATTCTGATGATACAGATGAAGGCTACAATCTTCTTCTGATGTTACACGGTTTGCTATCCCTCGTACCAACAGTAGATTTGGCGACTATTCATTCAACGTAATTGGAAACAAACTTTACTGAATTAGAGAGCACCTTCCACCAGTGCCTTTAAACGGCCTTAATGAAAACATACTTATTTCCTGATGTTTAAAATGTTTGTTATAACTTTGGATTTGTTAGGTTTCCTATTATGCTGTGTGTATGTTGTGTATTAATTTAAAGTATTTTAAGTATATATATGTGTAAGGCGCTGTGTTCTTCTGTATAGAGCGCCATGTAAATCCATTACTATTATTTTTTATTATTTGAGATGATATAAAAATCTAACTTTTTTAGGTAACTGGGGGACGAGGGGCTGTGGATCACTTTATATCCCTTTAAATTATTGTCATAATTGGTTTAGTTGGCCTTGACAACATAGGTATAGACACAAAAATCAATTCCGTATGATTATTTGTAACAAAAGATGTTTGGGTGTAAATTGGCGGCCATATGGAATAAAATGGCGGAACAGATTATTATTAAAAAGTTATATCTATATTTGGATTCTTTGACCCTGAAGACATAATGTGTGAATATACACAAAAATCAAATTGATATCATTATTTTTGTGTAAAACTATAACAAAAGTGTAAGTTTTAGTGTTACGTGGCGTCCGTGTTGGAAAACAAAATGATTGACACGAGATCTTAAAAAAGTAGCGTCATATTTAGATTCTTTACCCTGAAAACAAGCATAGACACACACAAATCAAGCTCGTATCAGTATTATTAACCGAGATATGAGGCACTTAAACTAAAAATGGCGGCCATTGGAAAATTGCCATTAATGGCCGCCACAGGTCAAATCCAGCTGGGGTCCCGTTTGAAATAGTTAGTTATAGTCATATTAAGTGTGTTGCCAAGTGTTTACACAAAGTGCACGATTTTTTACTGGACTAAGAGGAAATTTGTGTTTCGGCTTAACTGCGTCTTTGGGGTCAACAATACATCACAAGACAAACGGAATGTGGTCAAGGTGCAGGTGCAAATGCAGCTGACTGTACATTTCCCAAATTACTTTACCCTCTTTTCTAATTGGGAATATACGTTCAGAATACAGCATCACTGACACAAACAAATTTATATCATTAAATTGAGTGGACTCATGAAAAGCATTAAGATTGTTGTTGGACTGCTTTGCCCAAACCAGATAAAGATCATTTCTGAGCGCTGTCGTACGACCCATTGCTTTGACTTCGGTTATTGGGAAAGGTTATGGAATGAATGGTGAATAAAGGCTTTTATGGTATTTGGAGGCAAATCAGATTTCAGAGGGGTTTCGGAAAAGAACAGGCGTTACACGGATTCATTTGGTTCAAACTTGGAGGTCTGATATAAAAAAAAATGTTTTGATAACAATAGGCCATACAGCTGCCATCATCAGATTTTCCGTTCGTTGCACCCAATTAGTGATTACTTTTCCCACTATATAACCTTAAAGGGGATGTCCTCTGACTAGGATTAGGTATGTTTCCGCCCCGAAAAGCTGCACGTTAGCGTATCCTGCCCATTTCAAAATGGCTGCCATTGTTTTATGTAAAACCGCCATTATAATTTCATTACAGATAGAAATGTTATCCACGACTATATGAAACCAAGTTTTTAACTGCCTGAAGGGGGCTTAAACATCTAGGTGTCCAAGATGGCCGCCGCAAGGAGGCATATTTTGCTAAATGACCTTAAAATGGCAAATTGTTGAAATAAGAACCTGGATGATATTTTGGGAGCTCCAAAAAAAAATTTAGGCATTTATATTTGACGTAAAGGGATTGTTTTTAACCGATGGCCGTGGTGAGATATTGTCTAGGGTAGATAAATCAGGAAGAAGAAAAGCAGCCCTACCCACCTTTTTACGTTATTAAACAAACACTTTCTAATAATGACCCTCAATCATTCCAAGATGTAAAAAATATTAAAGTGGGGTATTGACTTGTCCTAGAGAGTGTCGTTACTATAGCTGTTACTACTTGGGCCATATAACGTAGTTTAACTGACTATATAATAGTTCATAGGAAGACAACAGCTATTACCGACCTGATACAATAAAAAAATAAAATCATAATACAGGTGTGGACTGTATTTAAGGACTACTCAGTGACGTCAAAGGTGGTTCCCGTAAAAAATAAAAAAATATGCTCATGAAGAAGTGAAAAGATTGTCTATATGTAGAAGGAAAATTGAAATATGGTGACCTAAGTTTCTTTCAAGCACATCAAGTGCTATCTTTGTTTCTGGCTTGTACCACAGGCTCATTCTCTCTCTCCACTGCCTAGATCAGCTTCCTTCCCAGCGTCCACTAGTGTTGAGTGGTCTGCGATTATCCAGAAGTACAAGAGAAACTTACTGAAAAATGTTATCAATAGTTTTCGTTATGGTTCTTATTATGTCGAAAAAGATGTGCAGGGGTGTTTTTCTTCTTGATTTATGTCCCCCGGAGACATAAATCCATGAGTTATGATCATGTCCGCAATACACAAATGTCATGAATCTCTTTTGGTGCTCTCAAAATATTAATCGCATTCTTACACCATCTATTTGGCAATTTTAGTACAGTTAACAAAACATGCCTCCTACGGGCGGCCATCTTGGACACTAAATGTTTAAGCCCACTTCAGGAAAGTACAACTTTATTTCGTTTAGTCCTGGATAAAATTCCTATCTATAATGAAAATACAATAGCGATTTTCATAAACCAATGGTGGCCATCTTGAAATAGGCCGTACGCGCTAATGTGCAACTTTTCGAGGCGGAGGAACCACTAATCCAGTCAGAGGGGACACCCCCTTCAAGGTGATATATTGGAAAATTAATCACCAGGTGGTGCAACAAACTCGAATTTTAAGGCCCGTACAGAAACTGGCTTATGGACTACAAGGAGAGTACTGTTTCTATTTTTTTTTTGAATTAAGAAGGCATATGACATGGTGTGGAGAAAGGGAGACTTTATCAAATTACAAGCTTTTGGCATTGGGGGTCGTATGGTTAAATGGATTGATAATTCTTGTCTGGTAGATTTTTACAAGTTAAGGTTAATGGGGTGTTGTCTGACAAGTTTTCTATGGAAAATGGGCTTCCGCAGGGAAGTGTTTTAAGTCCACTTAATATTGCGGTTTCTGATTTGCCAGGGAACATTAAAGGTGTGTCTATTTCACAGTTTGCTGATGATATAGCCATTTGGAAGTCGCACAGAAATATAAAGTTTGCTTGTCAGAAAGTTCAGGCTGGTTTAAATGCTATTGTTGATTGGTGAACCAATGGGGTTTTTTTTCTTTCACCATCTAAAACTGTTGGTGTTCTGTTTGCCCAGAAAAGGCAAAAGCCTGCTATTAAGGTCTCTCTTGGGGAAAATGAAGTTAGATTCAATGATAATACTAAATTTTTGGGTTTGTTTTTTTGATCAGAAGTTGACTTGGAAAAAAGTATTGGATTATATTCAGGATAGGTGTAAAGGTAGAATTAATTTGCTAAGATGTATATCTGGTAGTAGTTGGGGTGCTGATGGCCTACTGCTTTTAAGGTTGTATAAGGCGCTGATTAGGCTGTTTTGGATTACGGCTGTGAAGCATATGATTCTGCTACTGATACATTGAAGAATTCTCTTAATTCTATTCAATATAAGGCCTTGAAAATTTGTACTGGGGCTCTTAAAGGGACTTCGCTTTGCTCCCTTCAGGGCTGAATGTGGTGAGCCTCCTCTTCAGTTAAGACGTAATTTTTTGGTTAAGAGTTATGGTGTGGCAGTTGCTGCAAATTCTTACCATCCTAACCAACGTATGTTTGATGAAAATTGGCAGAAGGCCCTATTATTTTAATGATCCCAGTTGGCATGGTTGGGGAAGGAAATTTTCATGGACCTTTTGGGGTTAGGGTTGGTGCTTATGATGAGAAGTTATGGGGACTGGGTATTCTCCTTGTCCATATTGGGGTTATCAGCAAATTAAAACTTCTCTTAGAATTCATTATTAATGCAAAATATGATGATCATACTATGAGGGAAATTGTTGTTAAGGAAGGAAATAAATGGTTGCATTGGGGCTCTGCCCTGCATATTTATACTGATGGTTCTTTGGACCCTGTGACTCATAGGGTTGGTTGTAGTATTATTGTTCCAGTTTTTAAATGTGTTAAAGGTTTCAGGCTGACGTCTGGTATTTCCATCTTTCGGCAGAGCTTATCGTATACTTATGCTCTAGATGGGTTGATGATGTAACCTTTGATGTTGTCATTTTCAGTGCCTGTATGATGCTATCAACATCTATCTATCTCTAGCTTTGATCAGGATCACAAAATCATCTGTGATATTCAGCGATTATATATGTCTCTTATTTCGCAAGGTATTCGGTTGAGATTGTATGGATTCCAGGTCATTCAAGGGGTTTGCTGGTAATGAATTGGACTGATTTGGTTGGCAAAGAAGTCGTTGATAAGAGGCATTGAATATTTCTGTGTAAGTTAAAATGTTTCTGAATATAAAGATTTTTAATTGCAAATGAAAAGATCGTGGCAAGAAGACTGGTCAAATTATAATCCCTGCTAATCTATTGAAAACTATAAGCCCAGAAGAGCGTTTTGATATGCCGATTGTAAGGTTTTCGTGATTGGGAAGTTCTGTTCCACAGGCTTAGATTGGGTAAATGTTTTTTCTTAATACTTATTATTTTTTGGTTGGGAAGCATCCAGATGGAGATGTGAGCAATGCTATTCCATGTATACTGTTAGTCACTTTTTATTTGAATGTAGAAGTATGATGTGCAAAGGCGACATCTAATGAGGATACCCAGGAATTAGGTTTTGATTGTTTATCTTTGGGTGGACGAATCCTCCCTATTGCTGCTTGTTTTGAGCAGCGCGGATCCAGGGTGGTGCCGGGGTGGCCTGGCACCCCCCCCCCGAACGCCGGACTTTTTTGAGGATACATTCTACAGAAGAAAAGAGAGAGAGGGGAGATGACACTGTTTGAGAAATAACGTGATCGTCTTGGACAATTTTTAATATACCTTGTAACGGCAAGCACGTGCACCAAAGGCTCACCAACTCCATTGAATTTAGAGCGAAATTATACTTCCCAAAACAAACAAATAGGCTTCCGCCATTTTTCCGTTATGGTCTTTTCTGCGAGAAGTTTTTAATGATTCAACTTAACGGCGGCCGACCGCTTCGCTGTATGGCGAACACCATTTTTTCTTTTCTTTTTTTCATGGCTTCACAATTATACATGATGACATGACAAAGTTGAGCAAATAAACACATTATCGTTTTTTAAAAATCAATAGGTTTGTAATTTTTGTGGGTCATGGTGTATGGTTTCAAGAACAGCAATGCATCTCATTTGCCAATAACAGTGCCCTGTAAATGCACTGACTTTGTAACACCATTGATTACAACGTAACAATTCCAGAAGGCTATCCTGAACTCATCATCATCATCATCTGTCGCCCGTAGACTTAGCTTCGAAAGCAGCTGAGAGACAAATTTGTACCGGGCTGCCTTATCCTTCATGAGTTGCTGGATTTCACTTGCATACAGTCCAGTTTCTTTAGCAATGACATCAGGATAACTAAGTTTCCTGCCACGGCGTCCAGAAAATCAGTTGAGAGATAGGTTAGTCATTGTCCGCCATTGCAGTGACCTGCAAACTGTAGACGTCTCTTTTTAATGTTTTCTGATAGGAGTGTATATCTCCATATTCACTTGTTGGAAATATATCCTCCAGCTGAATGTTTAAGTACTCTTCTAAGAATTTTAATAAACAGCCATTTGGTCCTGTCCTCAAGCTTGGGTAATGGTCCAACTTGAAGTCCTCGAGGTTCCATAGATGAGTATACCCTCTACACATGCCCTGAAAAAACTTAAGTTCTATCCTGACTACGTACGGGGTAACCCATGTAGTCATGTAAGCCTTTAATGGAATTTCAAATAAAGTTTCCGAAATAACGCAGTATGGTGAAAATAATCTTCATATAGATCAAAGTCGGGTATTTCAAGGATGGTGTTTAAAAATAGTAGAATATGTAGTTTATATACTGATATTTGGGTTACATTTAATGACATTACATTATTAATCAAAACATAAAAATTGTCTAGTGGCGGCCATTTTGAAATCTCCATGGTGGCTGAGTTTGCTCATTGAAATAATAGGCATGCAGTGATTTGTGGAATTATCATAGTACATGCAATGCTACCATTTTTTAGACTGGTTTATTACTGGTATGCTGAGATTTTTAAAACAAGTGTATTAGATATGGCGGCCATTTTGAAATCCAAGATGGCGGCAAAGCTTAATTAGATACAAGTAAGCCAGTGCTGTTAATGGAATCCCTAGTATCAGAAACATGGGTATTGCCACCAATTTTACTCCTCTAAGGTGCTCCTAAGCCGAGATATAGGACAAAAAATACTGAAAAATGGCGGCCATTTTGAAATCCAAGATGGCGGCAAAGCTTAATTAGATACAAGTAAGCCAGTGCTGTTAATGGAATCCCTAGTATCAGAAACATGGGTATTGCCACCAATTTTACTCCTCTAAGGTGCTCCTAAGCCGAGATATAGGACAAAAAATACTGAAAAATGGCGGCCATTTTGAAATCCAAAATGGCGACTGAAGGCGTGGTTGAAAAAATGGCACCTAAGATGTTTGAAATAGCACCCCAAAATTGACAAAGTAAGCTAATAAAATCAATTTTGGCACAAAAATCCCACGGGAAAACATAACAAACTGTACTAATGTATAAAACAAGTCCACTTATTCCTGCTTAAGCAGAGGAGTGTGGGAGCTTGGACAACACTTTCTGGTAGTTTATTCCAGCTATCCACCACTCGCTGACTGAAGAAATTTTTTCTTAAGTCGAGTCTTGATTTGGATTTGGCCAACTTTTGTGAATGCCCGCGTGTGTGCTGATAAACTGCTCTTTGAAAGAGGTTCTCTGGATTTATCTTATCAATTTGGTTTATAATCCTGTAGGTTTGGATGATATCTGCTCTTTCATGTCTCTTTTTTTTTTTTTTTTTTTGTTCCAGTGTTGTTATTGAAGTCGGTGTAATCGCTGCTCGTACGATAAATGTGAAGACTTGGTATGATTTTTGTTGCGCGAGCTTGGACCTTCTCAAGCATTTTCTTGTCTTTTTCCAGATAAGGGTTCCATGCTTGAATTGCATATCAGAGAGGGGGACGAACCAGTGATTTGTATAATTTCAGGTAAAATTTCTTTTGATCATCCCCAAGGCTCTATTTCTTTTCTTTGCGGCAGCTGCACATTGGGTTGAGACCTTCAATGATTTGTTGATTTGGATGCCCAAGTTTTTCTCCTCGACGGTTTCTTTTAATGTTGTGTTGCCCATTTGATAAGAATTATGACGATTGTGATATCCAAAGTGCATAACTCCACATTTATCTGCAGTTTCTATTTCCTTTCTTTGCGGCAGCTGCACATTGGGTTGAGACCTTCAATGATTTGTTGATTTGGATGCCCAAGTTTTTCTCCTCGACGGTTTCTTTTAATGTTGTGTTGCCCATTTGATAAGAATGATGACCAATTGTGATATCCGAAGTGCATAACTCCACATTTATCTGCAGTGTACTTCATTTGCCAGGTTTCTGCCCATTCATGGAAGTGGTCTATATCATCTTGCATGCACACAATAACTAATCATTCACAGAGAACTACCCATAGCTGGGCTAGGGTTTTTATTATAGTGTGTCTTCTTTTAGTTGAATTACTCAGTATCACCTTATCTGAGTTATAGGTGAATCTCTTGAATAACTAGTGGAAGTTTCCATACAACATTTGTTTGTTATAACAAGTCTAAAAAGATGATTTTTTAGTTCTTGCTGTTGGAACTGTGCTACACAGTGCTCCAAATTATGCACCTATTACTTCACATGTACAGTAGCTGGCCTGATTTAGCCTAGGCCCACGCATCAGTGAACACCTTTTGATGTGCTGAGTGTAAAACTGTGTGTACTATTATACTTGTTGCAGTGACCAAAGGACGAGTTTATTATAGTAACCTGATCATCAAATCATTGTGAACCACAAGGGGCATTTAACAATGTTAAATTCTCTTCTTTGTTGTGGCTTCAGAATCAAGTATCAATCTGGTGTTACCTGCATGCTTTAAACCACCCAAACTGGGCAAAAAGCTCTGCACTATTCTAAAAGCAGGGTTTGCTACTATTCAACTGCTCCGCTACTACTCAACCTAATTCTTAGTGGTGATATTGAAACGAAACCCCGGCCAATTGATAATCAACCTCTGACTCATTTTTCAATGTGATTTGGAGGATGCATTTTCTGTGTCTTCCAATAATTCCTCGTCTTGTACAATGATTACTTACCTCCGTCAACCAAACTGCATCACGTCTTTATTTTTCAACGCACGTAGTATGGTCTCAAAATTACCGACTTTCACGCTCATGTTAGATTTGGAAAACCCCCAGCATATAGGTGCCATCCAATGAAACTATCTCGCTGACTCTATTAGACTTTAATGGTGATGCATCTTAGTCAAAGTTGAGTAAAGCTTACTCATTGTTGACTAACTCTTAGTCATTG
This sequence comes from Ophioderma brevispina, assembly GCA_023653785.1. Taxonomy (NCBI): domain Eukaryota; kingdom Metazoa; phylum Echinodermata; class Ophiuroidea; order Amphilepidida; family Ophiodermatidae; genus Ophioderma; species Ophioderma brevispina. Next base: position 8,439 of record JAMKCH010013345.1, on the reverse strand, counting down.
TTGGTAAAATATACTCAGCTTTGCATAAGTTTGACTAAGATTTTATCAACATTTAAGAGCTGTTGACTTTTAATCAACATTTTTTGGAGTGTAGCAGTCTCCATATCGTTATATATATAAGGAAAACAGAGTGGTCCAAACACTGATCCTCACCACTGAACTTGTTACTTTCTTCCACCGGACTCTGCCCTGAGTGACTACCTTTGTTGCGGCCAGCCACCAGACTCGATGGTTAAAGTTTTTTAAATTTTTATTTCGGATGCCAGTGATTTGATTTTTACTATCAGGTCTTGGTTGCTGGTTACGGTGTCGAAGGCCTTTGCCAGGTTAGATATGACTCAATGTGTTCCACATCTATGAGGTTTCTGGAGCAGCTATGAGATTTTAGGTGCAAAGATTTTCCCGGTGATGATTTTCCTTTCCTAAAAACCATGTTGTGACTTCGCGTATTAGACTAACTTATCAAGGTGCTCTGTTAATGGTATCTCTAATGAAGCTTTCTAATACTTTCCTTGCGACTGACGTCAGACTTATTGGGCGATAGTTGGATGCTTTGGGTCTTGAACCTTTTTTGTAGATCGGTACAATGTGGGCAGATCTCTTCCGGTTTCGGTGTTGGAATTGGAACAATATCCTATCATTGCAGAGGACTTATTGTTAATAACAGGCGAGAGGCATGCACAGTCATCAGCACATGTTTTGAGGGCAGATGGAGGAAGGAATTCGTTCTGGTCATGCCTGCTTTGGAGGGTTCCTGTTTTTAATTATTCTTGTCGCATTACAGTGATTTTCCCTCCTTTAGTTCTCTTCATCCGGTCCTTGATATTGTATCAGGAACTGGCAACATTTGGTTTCTTCTTTCTGTGAACACAGACGAGGAAAGAAGTCCGTTTAGTGCTTCTGCAGTAGGTTTTCCAGGTGGTATTACACTGCCTGGGTCGGTTTCAGGGGCCCTACTGTGTCTTTGACGTTTTTGTTTAGACCTTATACTGAGGCGTAGAAGATTTTTGGTTCATCCTTAATGTTTTCTGCTCATTTCTTTTCAAAAATCTCTCTTAGCCCATCTCACTTTTAGTTCTTAGCCTCTCTCTGACACTTTTTGTAGTGCTCTAGATTTTGTTCAGTTGTCTTCTTTAATATCTCTTCCAAGCTCTTTGTTGCCTCGCCCACACTAGTTTTTGTGGTTTCTTTGTGAGCCATAACGTTTCTTTTTTAGTAGATTGGTTCTTCATTGGCACAATTTGTGAAAGGTCCTGGAAATTTCTCCTTGGTGAACACCAAGCGATTCTCCAGTATTCTTGGTTTCCAATTCTTTGTCCCAATTTATTCTGTCTCAGTTTGTTTAATTTGTCATAGTTTCTGTAGTCTCTTTTGGTTTGTAGCTACTTGGTTCAACGAGGCAATTTAAGTCCCATGCAATAACCCATGTACTTCGTCAAATCCAGATTAGGGTTTGAAGTGAGAACTATAAGATCAAGTATTGACTCCTTGTCTTGTAGGCTTCATAACATGCGGTTCAACTGGGTTGTCCATAACAACATCCAAAAAGGCATCAGTTAATCCAGATTTGCTTTCATGGTCTCCCACAATTAATTTCACGGTAATTGAAGTCACCAATGACAATGTCTTCTCATCTTTGACACTTCTTAGCACCTGGTTTAGAGACTCATTTTCCACCAGCAGTGTTGTATTGACATTGAAATATCACGCCAAAGGGCTTCTTCATACACAGCTAGGGACGGGTCTTCACGCAACTGGACTTTTATATTATCTTTAGAATGACAGTAGTATACCTCCAGAATCTTGTTTTTCTGTCCAACCTGTATCTGATACCCTAGGATTTGCAATTCAGCGTTTGGTACATCAACATGGAGCCACGTTTCAACAACCTACGATGTCTGGCTCTCCTCGTCAATATATAGCATTGCATTCACCTACTTGGTGACAAACTTGTTGCATACAGATATGTACATTTAAGTTTCTTTCTTATTCCAGCTTTTGTCTTGGTTTGATTTATCAACACTTAGAAGTTTTTACTATGTTCTAGTTATTTCAATCGTTTCATTTTCATTTAATTTACAGTTCTTCCACCGTGGTTACTCTTTCCAGCCGTTGTGTTGAACATTGCTGCAGTCATTCCTTTTTGGCTGTAAAACCTCTTCATGGTGCCTTTCCATTGAAAGTTTGTATCTACGCTGATAAATAGGAGTAGAGTGCAATGGTGCTTGTATCTTTACACGTATTTATTTAAAGTTGAAAATTGTATCATTCTCTAGGGATGCTGTCCTGTTGAGGGGGTTGTTGTCGGATCTCGACAATTTTTCCTCTCACTATTTTAAGTTTTTTCACCAGTTTCCTTCCGGAAGTCTAAGTACTTGTCGGAGCTCAGCTTCTCTTTTCTCTGTTCTATGCCAAATCTGGCTTTAGATATACCCCTTTATATACCTCATATTGTGTAGTTCTTTGCATTGCAAGAGCTGTTGCTGTGCTTTTTGTTTTCATTTGCACTTTTACAAGGGTTGCTTTATCCGTGCGGAATAATCTCTGCCTGTGTTATATCGTTACGATTTTTACATTGCAGATTGTTGTGAAAGAGGTCTTTCACTGATTTTTGTTACGGCATGTGACATATATCAAGAACAAATTGTACATGAAGAAGAAGAAGGACAGAAACAGAAACAAAAAAATGGCCCCCGACCTGTGACGAAAGTTTGATGTTGTCGTAATTGGGCTATTTCTATTATCTATGGTGAAAATGAAGGAATTGGTGAAGAAATTAGGCCGATGTGATAATTTTGTAAGCTGATCTATTTTACCCCGCTCAGTCATCATATTGTCTTGAATATTGTAATTCAATATTATATAGAGATTAGTAATTTTAAAATTGGACATTAATAAGTATTCTTCTAGCTGGAAACAAAAATGGAAGACAATTCTCGAGTTCAATGGTGGAGGAAATCAACTGGCAGGAGACTTCATTGGAAAACTAAGACAACAGACATAATGTATACTTTGTGGACTGGGCAATATCAAAGGGTCCTTTAGAACAGTGCTATTGTGCAAATATGTAAGTAAAAAACTCTTATCCAAAAAACACAATGACAGTCGGTTTCAAATTTGTTTTATTTTTTTTAAAAGTCCTTGACCAATAAAGTTTCCAATTGATCAAAGTGTTTTGTGCAATTATTTTTGCAGAGGAGAACTCTCATCCAAAAATCGGTTTCAAATTTGTCTAAAACATGACTACTGATCGTTAAAGTTTTATCTGATCCATATGATTTTGCAAATCTTTTGTGCAAAACATTATTGAAGAAAACGTTATTAGGATTTATATTGGTATTGTTTTGAGAAGAATGTTTTGTTTATTACTTTTAAACATGCCAGTGCCACATAAACCCCTTTAGGACGAATATCAGGGACCATTGAGTGATGGAGCTATATATCGTTTACGCAAAATGTGGTTTACTATGTGAAACTGCCACTGGATTGGGAGAAAATATTGGGAAGGTGTGTGTTCATATTGCTTCCCTTTTCTAAGCGATTGCTATTCATTTTACAGAATATGTATAGTCAAAAATGAGTATTACGATTAGGTCAGAAAAATACGGTTTTTGAAAGAACATGTCGAGTTGAGGGTAAGAAGTATTCCATGGACATTTTATACACCCTGTAGAAAGAGCATACCTTGAAATAATTTCTCCTAGGGGATTTAAATTGTCCGTAAGATAATTAAATTTTATGACAGGTTTTATCAAAACACTTAAAAGCTGACCCAGTCCTCAGCATTTAAAAGCTGGAAGCGTTACTTCGTAACATCTCAAAAACGGCGATCGTCGAAACGGTTGATTTTAGATCGTGATCATACTGAGAAACTTATAAGGGAAACCCTTGTAAATTCAAATTGTTCTATCAAATTTGCATAAGAAAAATGTATTTTTGGAATGTGAATGTTGCAGGGGTTCCGCGTAAAGCGTGGGAGGGGGCCCACCACCAACCCTGTTGCCACTGATGAACTTTCATGAAACATTATGCGATTCAAACAAAACCTAACACCATCAGGGTACATTAGATTTAAGGACGTGGATCTAAAACCTAGAAGATTAATATTAACCACTTGTAAAAAGATTGTAAAGTTCAAATTGTTTCTAACAAATTTGCATACGGAAATTGTCGTTTGGAAAGTGAAATGCAGGGGGTCCGCGCTTCGCGCGGACGGGGACATTCCCTCTCATACCCACCCCTTGCAGCTAAATACATGAACTTTCTTGAACACTTTTACATGTCGTTAATTCAAAAAAAAACTATCAACTATATTTTTTCTTTTTAATACCGTTTATCAAACCTGTAAGCAGTATAGGTAAAAAAACATTCAACAAACTTCAAATTGTGTATGAAAACGATCATTGCAGGGGTTCCGTGCTTGGCGCGGGAGGGTTCGGGGAACCTTTCACGCCGCTTACACGGTCATGGCTGCTTTGGATGCCATGGCACCATGGGTGCTTTGCAGCCGTCAACTCCCATTTTCAGTTGGGCGCCCCCCCCCCCCTGCCCTTGAGGGGAATGTCCGCCCCTACTTAGAAATCATGAACGTGGTAATAATATTTCCGATTTCGTTGAAAAGGGTAAATGTGTTTGGTCAAAATCACAAACGATTTAATTGAACTCCACTGGTCGTGTCGTGTGCTCGCCAGTATAATATTATTGTTCTTAAAGAACATCTTGCCAGAGCATTTTTAGGAAATGGGTGATATGAACAATTCCCATCAACTACATTGGAAAAGCTTGAGTGCCATGATAAAAATTGCCAGAGCTCCGCGATTCGCGGCGGGTGGGGGCATTATAGCCCATCTATCTGGCACCCCCCTCTAAGCCGGGCTGGATCCCGCCCCTGGTTTTGGAGATAGGTTAAGCAATGTAATTTGAATATTTAGGTTTTTTTAATGCAGTGTTTTTTTTTTTATATCAAGGCAGTGTTGATACACTAACCTAAGTCCCCATTGTATAACCTCCCATGCTTTTTTCCTTTCATTTGGTTTTCTCTTTTTTCAAATTAATTTTATTTATTAACCTTGGTTAGTTTACAAGGCTTTTGTTTTTGGCGCCCATAACGTGTTTTTGAAAGCGCCATCATCTAAAACCAAACCAAGATTGTTGTTGATGTGTATTGCTTTCTTTCTCTAAAATTTCTTTTCATGCTTTTGTGACTGCACAACTATCCATTTGCAAACATCAATGGGTGGAACTTTCAGGACGCTTTCCGTGTGAAAGCAGATTATAGTCCGGCGGGAGCCATAGTCAGGGCTTCATAGATAAACGGAATCAATCGTGAACTAATGTTGCGTGAAGAGTCCACGAATCGAGTGCCCATCTTTAACCGTTATAGCCTGACTAATGATTACGCTGCGGACTATACTTACTATTCTACCCCAAAAAAAACCCGGTCTCCGCTGAGCATCTCCTGGTGCTATGTATCATCTTTCATTTATCAAAGGTCTGATGACCAATCGCAATGTCCCTCTACCTAGGCCTTGTTAGTTGGAGCGTCTTTAGGGAGCCCAACTGCTGGTCATTTGCGATAGGGTAGGTCATTTGGAGTTACTGGCGAGTTTGTGGATGATATGGTATAATTTTTTGGTCGAATTGCTATTTTTTAAAAGTGTTTTTTTTTTTTTTTTTTTTTTTAAAATTGTGAATTTTCCTCACAAAAATAAAAAATAATGCATTATCCCTTCTTTTGTACACACTTCGTATATAAGAAGTCCACGATAATTGGTATTCCCTAACATTAATTCTTAAAACTTTGATTCCAATATTAACAGTATTATAAATGTGGAATTAATCTTGTTAACTGTAATTGACCCATTGAAACATGGCATTCCTATACGCCACAAAGCGACACCATAGCTTAAATATTTGACTACAATCCTGTCTTACGACAACACCGTGGGAGCATTCAGCCTGACAGATCTATTATGTTTGTCTCGCCACTAACTCTTTTAAGACAGGGGAGTTGTTGCGATCATGATAGGTGGGGTGTCCATAAGATGATTATAATTTAATGATGTGGACGGTGTTTCTACACCAATTCTTAGTCATTTCTTTGCTATTAATTGAATGACCATCTATTTTTTGCGGAAGGGTCATCTAGCTAGCTAGATGACACTTCCGAAAATAATGGTCAGTATAACAAAAGACGGACCATACGATGATGTGACTGAAAGAGGTAGGACGTTTATGCTTGAGATAAAGGGCGAGAGATAGACCATTGGCGAATATAATGTCTCTGGAGGTGTGTTGAGTTGCTAGTTTCTGACCATCGCGCCACAGGCGAGAAGTGTCAGAAACAGCAAGCGAAATCACAACTCAGGGATATTATATTCGCGAAGGTCTGTTGAGCCGTTTATTATTGCTATACGTCGTGCAAAGAATAAATGCAATTTTTTTTTCTAAATTTTCCCTTAACCCCATTTTGGATACATTAATCGTTTTATACTTTTTAAGGTTGAAAAGGATAGGCCTAACTATTTCTTAAAATAAAACCACTTAAGTGCTGCTACATCGCCATGTGTTTACGGAGTCTATCAGCAAGCAATCGTCCAGCGGGTAATCTATCTTAGGTATTCGTATTTGGGGATTCACATGTGTGTATGTGTTGAATACTAAAGCACAATCAAATATTGGAACATTAGTCAGTATCTACCATAGTGACACTACAGAATTTGTTCATTAAATAGTAGAGATGTGAAAAGCAAAAGGAAAAAAAGTATGCGTTAAAACACAGTCGCAGATACATGCTAATTAACAGGTCGTGGAGCTTGAACATGTGGTTTTTAATATATAACAATAAACAAAATAATAAAATTTTATTAATTACATTACTTATAGTTAGCATATGTAAAGTCCACAGCAGTTTTCCAGCCAAAGTTCCCCAAAGACCGCTGTGCATGGAATTACACCAACATCTGGTCACGCACTGCTGCCATTTCAAAATGCGGGCATTTACTTCGAATTTCCCAAGAAAAAAATCGATGACCGTTTTAGGAATTTTTTTTGTCTAAAATGGTTCCTTTTATACCACCGAAACCGTTCAACAGAAAACTTCTAACCGGTCCACAATTTTTGTTTTAAAACCTTATAAATTTAAACCCGAATATCAAATTTTCCACAGACGCCTTACGAAGTATGTTGTAGAGACTCTTATTGAACAATGACACTCATAACAATAGCTCAGCGGGAGTTTGTCGGGTCTGGGTAAAGATTGCATTGTTGTTATCCCTTACATTATATTTAATTTATTTTATTCAAAAATATTGACGATATACGTCTCTGGACATTCACCTTTGACCCCATTTTATAAAACACCACAATGTTATATTTTGAATAGAGTACTGCTTGAGCCACACAAATAACAAGCCTATGGGTTGGCGGTCTGTCAGATTTGGTGTTGAAGCGTAGGACAGGCCTGACTGGGAGATGTGGACTGAGATTTTTAGTCTACGGGGTCCGGGCACTTAAAGTGTGGACATACAGCAGGCCCAGTCAGGTGCTGTTTTTCGGTAGGGTTTTATTGTCGTTATGGCTTACCAGGTTTGGCACGCGGCTAGACCGGTTCTTTTCCTAAGTCATGATTATTGTTATTTGTTATTTGAGCCTTAAAGATTCGTATGTGGATCCTGATAGGCACCGTTGTTATCAAATTAAATATATATTGTAGTATAGGTGTTAATTGAGCTTTCTTTGTACTAACTTTATAATGAATAGCTGAAACTGTGTATTCCATCTTGCAATATGATTCTTCTGCTTGTTCGTATATTTGTCTATAAAAATAAGTTTTGTTTTGGCGCAAATAGCATAAGTAGCTGCAGGCGACATTAAAATCCAACATCAACAAACAACAACACAAATAAAAAAAAACACCTGATTACAAGATTGGCCCAGCTGTTTGGATGATAGAAGCAGATGTACGATCACGGCAGGTGTCGAATTTAAGCGTATAATTAAATCTTCCCGCCCCCTCTAAACCAATGGTGACGGTGTTTCTACTGTACACAAGTTCCTATTGTGTGTCTCTTTTGTTCGTACTGCCCAATTCTTTATGGGCAGGACAAACAAAAGAGGACACAATAGTAATAATGAAAGGAAATATGGATCAGCGTAATCATGGTTAGCGGGGTCTTAGTCAGCACCCCCCCCCCATCAGGGGGGGATTTGTTTGTTTTGTTGGGGGGGGGGGCGTGACTTCATTATGGCTTTTTAGACTAGTCAACATGGCACCAACAAAACACGTGCCATTTGCAGTACGATGGTATTGCACTGTAGTCGGGAACGCATACCATTGTAATGTATGGTTGCCAGTTCCTGAGTTTACCATTTCTTTTATAACTATATTGACCCGAAATCCGTGCTTACAAACATGTCATACTTACTTACACAGAGTAT
>JAMKCH010013344.1:0-38217 GCA_023653785.1 Ophioderma brevispina | reverse complement strand
GCACGGGTGAAAGTTGACGATCATTGGGTGCATGCACATTGATATTTTATTGCCGCGCACAAAGAGTTGAAATTAAAAAAAAAAAAAAAAACAAGCCTCATACGCATTACTTTCAAGCCACTCATCAGCTTGAGACAAACTATTTTTTTTTTTGGCCCTTAGAAGAAAACATCTCTAACCCAAAGTACTAATTGCGGTATGCCTCTGTGTGTGTACACAGTACAGAGGGCTCGATTGAGTTTGGATTTGGTGAAGGTATGCAAAACAGTTCAAATTTTCAAGACAATCTAATCACTTAAAAATTGTATCAAATGTTTATCAGCCCACAATGTTTCCAAAATGTAATTTGCTATACAGTCATCTAGATAAAGAAGTTAATCCACAGCTGTTTAACCCATGCTATTGTCCTCTGTTATTTAGAGCCAATTTAAGCAATGGCAACCACAATTTTGACAACTGATAAAGTAGGGACCTGCAATAGCTTTACCTCGCAAAAATCAAAAAATTCATTGCGGGAATCTTGCCATATAGGCCTACATTTTTAAAATTTTGAATTTTGGGTATGTTATAGCGCCCTCTCTATGCCTATTTCCCTAGACAGATGTGTAAAACTAGATTTTTATAAAAGACACATTTTCCCACATGACATTTCCATCAAATTACACAGAATGTAGTAAGTGGCATAAATACTCCCAATTAGCTGGTGAAAAGTGTGGTCGCCGCCGTTGATATTTTTGGTGGGCCGCAGCTATAGCTGGCAGGACCACCTTAGCCATCCGTCGTGCGTGTGTATGTGTTTGTGTTTGTTGGTGTGTGTTTGGTTGATGAGTGGTGTTTCAAAAATTTGTTAAGTTTTTTTTTTAAATTGACCCAATTGAAAATTTAACTTTCAATTGACCAAATAGGCAACGGGAACGAGAGTTGAAAATCACAAAGCGGCAATGGTCCCCCCACACCATCCAAAATTTTGTAAGAATTAATAAACAACATCCAAGCGCACACACCCGTAAAATCTGCAAATAATTTGCATATGTAGGAAATATGATTTTTTTTACCTAATTTTGCATTCAATTTGCATAAAAGATGCGTTCAGAGGTAAGTTGGGCATTTTCTTCCTGTACATTAAATGCAAAAGGTACGGACATTTGGTTTTTTGCATAATGTTAGGAATGTAATTACTCTATCAACATAAGTAGAGTTTTCCAAAGTTTTGTTACTCAAGTTGTTAATTGATTTCTTTTCATGCAACATTACGTTTTTAAGCAGTTTCGTCGAGTGTTCGGTTAATTTACAGCTTAACATAAAATAACTTGCATTTATTTTTAGTTTCAAACAAAAACCACGTGTACGAACAGTCTACACGCAAATTTGAAGCACCATGAACCACACGGGTTTTCATGGAATTCAGCAAATTCTACTGCCCTGGTTTTTCTCTCATTTTGTGTAGTCAAATACCAGCCATGGCTGCTGCCTGTTCTAAGTAGTACACCGATTCTTCTGTCACGCTTTTTTGCACATAACCGTACAATTCACGCCATTATCAAATGCCCACGAAATGGTCTTCATGTCGCAAGCATGTTTCTATATAACGAAACTTTAAGTCCGCTTCTATTTTTCTATTATGTCGTTCCTAAATTTTCACCATCTCCAATGTGGCTTAGTAATTAGTGATTGATTGCGAACGTTCTTCAATAGTTTGAAATAAATTATTGCATCCACGCAAGCTTGAATTAAAACATAATGAAAAAAGAATATTATAAAATAGAAACGGTAAATTACGGTATTTTCCATAGGAGACACCGGTATTCCAACGATAACACTTTGAAAAGGCTGTATGACAAATAAATTCTTCAGATTATTTCATCATTACAAAAACGCAGGCCTATCTCTAATTTCTTACATTAAAATGTATTCTAATTGGATTCTTCCCGTTTAAGATTTAAAAAATAAATTCAAACGCACTGATATATCAAGTGCAATAGATTAAAAATTTTAAATCTAATTCAGATTTTCCTCCATTTAAGTGCTAAGAAATTTAGAGATTATACAGGAGGTATCGCGGTATTTTGATACCTCTTTTTGTTTTGTTTATATACTATGTAGCAAGACCCCGTGTTAAAATTCTAATGGAAGTCTTATATTTTTAGACCAGTAAGTGTGTTAATCAATCAGATGCTATAATTTTTTTTTACGGATCCAGACAAGACAAGGTAAAACCCGGATCACCCTTTCTACAAGTCAATTAAAACAATGAGGAAGAAGAGAAGAAAACGAATGAAAAGAATCAATAGCTGCTGTGTTTGCACAAATAAGACCAAAATACGGTGTAGTATTCTTGGTTGACGGATAATGGTGATAAACTTTTCTTCTCCAAGAGGATTTTAAGGTCCTTTTAATTTTAAAAGACCGCCCTGCAGAAAACATATTTTAGGCCTTCAATTTGGAGAGCAATTATTGAATGTTGCCAGATTTTTGAAAATTTGTTCCAAATTAATTTCTTCTATCTAGCGCTTGCCTACATTTAAAGGCTCTCCCATAATCTCACTTATTATGAATCACATTATGATTATTCCAGGACCGACTTTAGAATCATACATAATTTAACACAGATTGGAATCATCACACGCGAGGTTTCTTTGGTTCTTTCATATATATTTTGAACTATGTGTATGTCAGCTATTCTGGCATAGTAAAAAAAAGAACACCCTTTTTTTCCTTTTCGGTGAAAAAAAGCGGAAAACCAGATATCTCAATTTAGTCTTTTGTTTCAAAAACTTTGTTTTCTCAGCCGAAAAGTCGGCTTAAGATTGAAAAAAAATCAAAAACCCATGCTATCGGTTTGAAAAACACAGGGTTTTTCAAATTTGAAAAGCAGGTTTATCTATTCGAAAGCTGGGAGACAACCTTGTTTTTTCGATCGCAAAAAGTTTTTAACCTAAAATCTTTCAATATCGATGATAAACCAGTTTTTTTGGTCCTACAAACAAACAGGTTTATTCGATTTGAAAAGTAAACTTTAGCTAAAGGGAAAACGATTTTATTTTTTTAGAGGTTATCTATGCACATCTATTGCAAAGTATATACACAATAGAAAGAAGAACATTTTTTTTTCGTCGAAAAACAAAAAGGTTTAGGCGACGAAAATAAAAAAACCTTTTTACGGGCCCACCACGACCCGATTTTTCAGTTTTGGCAGAATTTTTTTTTTTTTTTTAGTTTTTCCAAAATCATGTAAAATCAGCCTGTTTTAGCCCAAATTTATCGATTTTGGGGCTATTCTTTTTTAGAAAATTTGTTTGTAGAAAATTTTGTCATTTTTTTTCTCTTTGATTTTTTCAGATTTTATTTGGGCTATTTTGGTCCATTTTGAGCTTCCAGAAAAGAAAAAAGAAAGAAGAAAAAAAATTCGCCGACCGACCGACCGCCCCTACTCGAATGGTCCGCTCGCCCTAAAACAGGGTTTTTTTTCTTTTTTCGTCCGCCTATCCCGGTAAAAAAGATTTTGTTTATTTTAATTTCATCTTTTTTTGTTATTTGAAATTAGCAGGCAAAATGCATAGGGATCACTTTGGCCTGTAGTTGTCTGTTGTTTGATGTCCTGTTGATGTCTGTTGGAAAAAGGTTAACGCATTTGCATGTAACTATCCCATACTTTATGGATTTAAACCAAACTTGGGTTCAACAGGTGCAACATGGCACCCCCACTTGTTTATGAGTCAAAGGTCCCATGCCCAAGGTCAGGTGAGGTCAAGATGTAACATAGTGCTGAAAATGTAAAATTTACCTCATATGAAAATTGAAGTTCAATTGGAACAAAACTTGAATCATAGTGCAACATGGGATCCCTCATTTGTTTGATGATGTCAAAGGTCACATGCCAAGGTTTCAAAGGTCCTGTTTGAGGTAAATTGTAAAATAGGCTGAAATGTAAATTGAACTCTCAAATGAAGTTTGAAGTGCAATTGGAACCAAACTTGAATCATAAGTGCAACATGGGATTCCCTCATTTGTTGATGAGGTCAAAGTCATGTGGGTAAAGTTGTAAATAGCTGAATGAAATTGACCTCATATTAAAAGTTGAAGTTCAATTTGAACCAAACGTGAATCATAGGTGCAACATGGGATCCCTCATTTTTGATGAGGTCAAAGTCACATATCAAGTCAAAGGTCCATGGTTAGGTCCTATCATTCCACTACCGGCGACGGCAGGCGAAACACAAGCGGTCCGAGTACCGATTTATTTTTCTTTATAGTTGTGCCATACCTGGGCAATAGATGTGGGTCAACAAACAAGCTATACATAATAACAATTTTTTGATCGTTTTTAATGATACATTAGGGCCAAAAAAAAAAGAAGATTTCGTCTCAACTTCCTGTAGCTCAAACTCCCTATGGTCCGAGGAAAAAAGTTGGGTTCCTCAGCTTTCTGTTTGCACAGGTGTACAAATATCCGCACTTCTTTCCCTTTTTAATGTAGTCTAGACTAACTCTTTTTGGGGGGGGTTGGTCAGAAAAAATAAAGGTTTACAAATTGCCATCAACGATAAAGGAATTTCCGCGAGGCGGGTATTTTTTGACTAAAAAAATGGATAGGGTAAGCCGAGACATACTTATTTCTTCTTGTCTAAGCGCTATGCCCCGTTGTGTCAAAAAGCTATGCGCCTCCGTATGATCCAAAAAAATTCTTTTTATTGCATTTTTAGACGAATTTTTTTTTTCGGCTGCTTTCGTGGCCATTTTTCGGCGGGAGCTAGGCCATGGATGAAAGGTGTAGGGGGAGGGCGGGGGGTTGCAGGGTGTGTGGGGTTGTGGGCGGGTGGGAGGATGGTGAGTGAGAGGCTGTTGGTATGGGGGGCCAGGCGAGGTGGGAGAATCGGAGATCGGGGGGTGTGAGGGAATTGGGGAATAGGATGATATGGGTGGATCGGTTGAAACGTAGGTTGGGGTCGAGGGATTAGGGAGGAAGGCAGGCAGTGTAACACCAGGGGTGTGTGTATTAGGTTGGCTGAGAGTGGGGGGAAGGTTCCTAAGGATAGGCGAGGGGGTGTGAGGTAGTTGGCTAATGGGAAGGGGGACGTTACTTGACTAATTTGCACAAAAAAATAGTTTAAAAATATCTTGAAAATATTAAAAAATAATGCACTAAATTGTTGATGTTACGCCTATTCAGCAGAACTGAGACGAACCTTTCTTCCCTTGGCCTAAGCTCATATTGGTTTGAGTAGTAATAATCCCCGCAGGATGTATCGAGATTTTTTGGTGGTTCGGATGTTGTCGAAAGTGATTATTTTTTTAATATGTCGATCTTTTAGATCATGGGGTTGATACCCACGAAAGTGGAGCCCGATTACCAAAATGTGCTTTTAGACAAAAAGAGACTGTATCTTTATCGCTTTTGAATTTCACATCCTCACAGAACATTTTTGGATTACCCTTATTTCTCTTAATAATTTATAAAATGATTAAATTTTATTATTTTTTTAAATTATCAAGTATAAATTTACCCCAAAAAATCTTCACAGTGTTGGAATTTGACTCTTTTTGGATGAGCCCTGTTTAAAATGAAATTCACTCTTTTGATTTTTAAGAGAGTAATGTGATCTCCATCGGATTCCATACCATATCAATCCACTTTGCACGGAAGGGGGTGACCCGTTATAATTATATATATTTTTTTTATTTTGATTGAAATGACCTTTACCCCAATACCTCATCTTAAAAAAAAAAATCATAGCAATTTTGTTTAATCCGTTTTGATATGAGAGCTAGAACGTTAATTATGTAATCATAGATCCTTGTAAATTAATATTGGGATTTTTTTTCGCTTGAAACCAAATACCGTTTAGTAAATGAGAAAAATGGTATCTTTCTCCGACAATTTTGACAACTTTCCGTTAAAATCTGAGGTGGGGGGGGGGCGATTAGAGATCGTGCCTGTGGACCTTTAAACAATAGAGTTATCGGAAAGGGTAATTCCATGGCGTTAATTGGCCTACCTTTTTTTAGGAGTGACATTGACACAATCCCATTTTCTACAAAAAAAAAAAATCTTGGTGGATTGGGATTTTGTTATCTAGCACGAAAACATTTTACACCAAATAATGTTATAATATCACGCCACCAAGAAAGGCCCTAGATTAAGTCGAAATCTGTTGGTCGGTTTTCAGCCCTATTTTCGTGTAAATCCGCACGAATTGATATGAAGGGAAACTGATGCATTTTGCATAAAGGACGACTTAAATAAATTTTTTGCAAACTTGGATTTTGACTCTTTGCTTTTACACGCCCTAAATCAATAAGCCTAAACAGTTTTGTTTGTGTACATCAGGTAATTTGTAAAAAATAACCTCCTGAGTAGTGTGCACCCCGTGCTTAGGTTGCCCCAATTAAGAACCAAGAAATCATCAGCGTTGTGTGTGAAATTTCTCCTTTAAACCCATTTAGACGGTTCAGACCACCCTATTTATGCTTAATTTAATACCAATTAACATTATTTATGTAAGAGTGTAAATGTTCCGGATTTATCGTAGTATAGTAGAATTTTACTATTAACACAAAAACTTGTGACTGAAATGAGGGTATAATAGTTGCATCTGCAATATAGGTCGAAGCGGGGGTGGTGGGGTCCGTGAGTTTTGCCATAAGCGTCCTTACTATATGACCCCTCTGTTCCTAAAATTTGGGAAGAGTCACATATGAAGCGGGTTAAATGCACCGTTCTAGTCCTAGCAATTATAGGGGTTCCCATGCCCCCCTTAAAACTAATTCTAACATTTTTAGAAATCTTTACGACAATCTCCGTAAAAAAATTGAATGTTACCAAATCAAATTTCCCCCACGGGTCCAATTGGCGGCCCAATCTTGGAATTAGAGAGATTTAACCGTAACAAAGTGGTGCAATTTAGTTGAAAGTAAAATCTCAAATGATTTGTCTCATAAGGAACAGATGTTCCCTTACAGAGATGTGGATTGAAATGTAAATAAATTCATTGACTTTTTGATTGTTCAGTTGTTCAGTGTACAGGAGGCCAAACTTTCGAAATGGCATGGATCTTGCACAAAATGGGTGTTTAATGTTGTTGGTATGAGCATGAGAATCCAGAAAAGTATAGTTTGCAATATCTTAGGGTTTAAGGTGGTAAAAAATTCGTGTAAGTTACGACCCTCCTGTCAAATTTGCATTGTTATTGTATGGGAAATTACGTCCTTCTCATCTCTTTCCTAAATAATAAAAACAATCAAAGCTCCTAAATCGTGGCAACTCACCTTTCTCAAATTGCTCAATGCTCTTATAAAAACAATTTTCCAAACCAATTTTGACACGATTTAAGCATTTTTTGAAAGTTTGGCCCCCTGTCCATGACCAATGCAATGTCCATCCTTATCACATTTTCACCCCTATCTCTAACTTAAACATCAGAAATATGCAAAAGTCTATTATCCATGATGAGACGAATCATTTGAGATATGGTGTCAATTAATTTTTAATCACTTTGTATGAGTAATCTCTCTTAATCCGAGTGGCCGCCAAATGGACCCCGTGAGAACAATATTTTGCCTTTGTAAACATCAAAATTCTTTAAGGATATGTTCATAAATTCGAAATATCCATGTTAGAATTTAGTTAAGGGGGGTGCATGGGAATCCCTAGAATATGGTAGACCTTTCCCGCAGCCATTGCTACAATATCGCATTAAATAAAACATTGTTTTTTTTTTCATATTGAGCATTGCCTTAACTGCAATAAAATTATGCTAAGGTGATTTTTTTTTTCATCCTACATACTTTCTGCCTACGCATTTATATTGAAATAATAGTTTTTTAGTTTAATAAGCAGATTCCATAAGGCATAGCTTACTTTTTTACACATTCACTGTAAACCGTGTTTTAGATTTGTCACATTTTTTAACGCCTAGGCGCGTTCCACAAAACCACAAAATCAAAATACTTTTTTGTCAAACGGTGGGTATTTTACTTAGACCACTGCTCCCTATAATCACGAAAGCATTGAAATTCAGCACCGTTTTTCTCCATTTCTAAATCAGCGCAATGAGAATTTCTAACGTTAATGCCTTAACGCGTTTTGTCAAACCACTGTTAATGTGCAACAGGCATTAGAAGCTAACACTATAGTGTTATTGTTGCTAAACATGAACGTCATGCGATGGCGACGTGTTTAGAACCTAAACATCTCAAACATCATAAACGCCATAAACATCTGAACACCTAATGTACAGAAATTAGACAATGTTCCCTCCAAAAGTGAGACAAAATAGTGTTTAGATCGTTTTCAGTCCCACCACTGGATTTACAGTGTTGAAAACAACACTGAATATAAAATAATACGTAAGAGACGGAACTCGCATCTCGCAAACAAAACATACTGTATCATTCCTGATACATAGACCATTCTACTCCTACGCAATCATGATAATGTGACATTGTATAAAGACATATAGCATTTACTATTTCAGTAATATAGCGCACATTAATGGCCGGCTACTTCTATTATTGATAGCGCTAGTACTTTATATGGCCCCAAAAACTACACCAAATATTGTTAAATTTACCCATGATTTAGGCTAATTTTATGAAATTGGTGTTGTCGAAGGAATTTATTTTTGACATGTTAAGGTGGCTCACCCGATTACAACCTACAATTTTCTGTGTTTTCATACGGAAAGCCAGTCACCAACAGTATCTTGATTCCAAATTTCATTTGAAACCGAAACACCATTTAACGCGAGCAGTAGTCCTAGAATTGTGAGAATCAGTCTCAGATTTACTGCATGATATACAAATATTTTCCGTTAACCGTAACAAGCCATATGCCATATTAATGCTTGTAGCATTTAATGTATCATGTTTCAGCCCAAGTTTTGCAGGGTGAAATGATAAAAATGCAAGGTTTTTATTAAAAGCGAAATCTCGGCTTTGATGGGGTACGTGAGTGCTAAAAGAGGTTCTAACTTGTCCTCTTAGAACCTTTGTGGTCGCAAATTTTTAAGAATCCGTTTTTGACGGTTCCATTCTTGAGCCTTCCATATGAGGACAAAAAGGTTCAAGGCGCATTTTGTGTAGTGTGTACGAGTTTACCTTAACGATGTGGTTTGCTTGGTTTATTGTTTGATTGCCTTTGGTGGTATACTATTTCCTATCATTCTTCATGATGAATATAATATTTTTGGACGAATTGTTTTCATTTGAAAGGCATCATTGAAAAATCCTTGAACTAAGAAATTACAATTGTCAGTTTCACTACTTGAAATATGCCTATAAACGTTAAATCTTATAGAGGCCTACTGGTTAATAGATTTAACTATCGTTTTTGTTCTTTGTTTATAAGTGATGGTTTGAAGCATACAGCATGTACATTTTTCTGAACACATACGGAAACATTAGTTCGGTTATAGCCAGACCTTTTCAGGGGATGGGATTGAGCAAGAGTGGACTTATTTTTTTGCAAAATGTGATCCTTTTTGTGGTGGTGGTTGGGAGATTGGGCCAAAGTGCACTTTTGTCCAATAACGAACGGCCTTTTTTACCAAAATCTCATTGAAATCCGTATTTACTTGCTCCAATAACGACACAAACACATGTTATGATCTTTTACACACTTTTGGGATGTATTGGGGGGTTCGGACGCTTCTATCGCCGCTCCCCCAAAGGTCCCACTTTGAGTCTTATTCATTAGCCTTGCATCTCTCTTGCCAACATGATATAGCGAACAAACCGTTGGCTGACGAATTCAATTCAAACAAACTTCTTTTTCGTTTTGTCCGGCTTCCCCCTATCCAAACTTAAACCTGAAATACACAATTTTGGTGTATATGGTTTTGCTTAACAGCCGAAAAAACCCTTCAATTGGTTCAGAGTTCAGCACTGCTGACCGATCAATAAGGGAACCCACTGCGCGGTTGTTACTCCTCGCAGATCGGTAAAAATGCGATTTTTTGGGTTTCATGCACTCTGAGAAACAAAGCATTGGTCTCGGCCAAAATTCAACCAAACCACTTCAAAATTCTCACCGTTTTCTTGAAAATATTTAGAATACATATTACAAAAAAATGTAACAATATAACAGATATTTAAAAGCTGCATAAGTAAAAAAAGCATCCTAAAATCACAAAAATATGTAAAAATCTGAAAATATCGACCTGTTACATATATCAAAGAGAAATATGTAGTTTTTCTTACTATATAGTTTGGTAATAAATTGGCTAATTATTAAAAAGACACGAAATCGATAGCTCTTTAATTAAAAATTATGCTATTTTTCTGTACATACGTGTATACCTATTTCGTAGCATAGTGTATGCAAATTGCCTATACTTTTTTGTTCTACCTGAGCAAATAATTGCAGATTTCACTTCCAGTAACTGCAAACATTATATTTTCGATATACACAAAGTTTGAGTTGTGGGCAATTGCCGCTTTTTTTGTTAAATAAGCCTCTTTCCAGGGTCGTCCCCGCTTGCCTCAATGTCTGTCATATTGCAACATGGGATTCCTCAGATGTTGATGAGGTCAAAGGTCATGTTGTAAAGGTCCCAACGGTCATGTGAGGTTAATTTGAAAAATGGGCTAAAAAATGTAAAATTGATCAAATTGAAACTTGAAGTTCAATTGGGATCAAACTTGTGTCATAGACCTGTGCAACACGGGATCCCTCATATGTTATGAGATTGTCAAAGGTCACGTTCCAGGGTCACAGGTCCCATGGGGCGGCCCACAAGTTTAATATTCCTTTTGCATATAGGCGAGCGCGAAAGCCGAGAACCTCTAAATTCTAGTTTGTTTATTTAATTAATCGTTTTGTCAGTAAACATGAGACTTTCAAACAGCTGTGTATGGGTAGAGGTAACCTATTCCATTGTACATGGTGCATATGTTCAAAGAAGGTCTCATGTGCACTATCCACATGACATATTCATACAGAGGCTGTCAGCCATAAAGTTGAGCAAGGTTAGTTTAGGTCCACTGGACGATAGCCCAATTCCTCTGTTTATAGTGATTTCAAATTATGTGAGGACGTCGTACATATTGTGACGGGGGTGGATATTGATAATGGGTTCAATTCCCAGCCATGCATAGACTACCCTTGTTTGCCATTACAACACATGTGACCATGGTACAAAGTTCTGTACAGAATAGGCTTACTGGACCTGATGCATTCAGTTTATACCTAGTCTGTTATGATTGAAGGACTTATGCCACTTTTGACTTGGATATCAAATCCGTTTTTCGTTAATCTCTATACAAGTTTGGCCCAGTTTTGATGACCAAATAAAACTAGTTTGGTGTTATGTGGTACATCAATGTAAGAAATGTATATTTCTCCATGCTGTGATAGAAATGATATTTTTGCAGTATCAAATCTAAGTTAATGATCAAATAACGGCTAATGAAATAATTGCTGGCATTGTTTTCCATCCTGATCCTGTCAGTTGACACCTCCATCTTATCTATATGTGACATAATGTAATTTTTCGGTCAACATTTATTTACTAGCTATTTACTATATATTGTATGAGTATCAACAACTTTTTTTACCTGTGGCCATTAAAATAATTCCTCTTACCTCTCACGGTGAATGGACAGACCTAAAACTTTTAATGAGGTCTCACTTATTTTAAAATCTACTATACCATGGTAACCAACTATACAATGTTCAAAACCCTGTGACAATATAAATAATTGGGTGCCCTTGTTCTTCTTAATTATGACATTTTACTTTCACCCTTGTATAACTAAAGACAATAGCATAATTGACTTTATTAATTCTTGTATTATATCGCTGTTGTGGATGTTACAAACTAAACATTTAATACTTTTGATGTAGCAGACAGTTTGACATCTTTAAATTAATAAATTTTCAAACCAATTGATCATCAATTTATGTCAATATTTTAATCTCCCAGATTGCCGCACATGTTCAAGTAAATTTGTACATTATTTTGTTCTTTTTTAACCAGAATCCATCGGCTTAAGTCCATGGTTTTTGATCGTAAGGTCAATGAAAGGATGGTTGAAGCCATAGAAGCTATCAATGCCGAAAAGTAAGTTGGAAGTGTTTCTATGTTTTGTTACACAATCTGATATGAATGTAATTAGCATGTTGTTTGAAATTGATTGCTGTTTCGATTGTTGTCTTGGAGCGAGATTTGAACAACAGAAACTCAATTGGGCTATGCCAGATGAATCCCACAGTGGGGCAGTGATTAGAGCATTGGACATATGATCAGAAAGTCATGGGTTCAAATCCTATCAAGCAAGGCACTTTACCTTGCTCGCCTTTCTCCACCCAGGAAGGGGTACTGGTATATGCTTGGAAGGTAAAGAGACTCACTGTGAGGAAAGAATTGATGCCCTCCCAATCCCCACCCTCAGCAAACTGTCAAACGGGACTGGCAAGTCTCAGCTGACCTCATAGCTAATGAAAGAGGATGGGTGCTCCAACTGGGGAGAATAAACCTTTTAACCCATTTTTTTCAATAAAAAGGGTCAACTTGTAAACCTTATTATGAAAATATAACTAGAATTTGCTTTTTGTCCAGCAGGAATTGTCAAACCTTATGGAAGGCACAATTACAGTATATAGAAGTGGGGGGCTAAAATAATGACTAGAAGTTGAATTGTGCTATATTATTCTCAATCTCAATACACTTTATGCATGCCTTCCACGGTGGGATCACATCTGGAATATCCATTGTTTACAGAAATGTAGAGTGCATGATGTTAAAGGCTGACTCAGAGATTTTCCGATGAGGGCGCACTCATTTTTCAAACAAATTGTGTTTTTTGCATATACATAATGCTTGTCCATATGCAAATCACTGTGAAATAACTAAGCTCAAATTGAAGTCCTTCATATAAAATCACAACTTTGTTTGTAAAATTCCGGATCCAGAATTTTTGTTAGGATACACAGTATCCTATGGGACTGTCTATGAACTGGGCATAAATATTTACTGCATGAAAACGGAAAATCCGATTCATCTGAACTTGGATTGAGAATTTTAGGTGACTATCTATAGTTCTAGATGACATTTTTAATTATACCAAACAAATTTCGGGGGGGGGGGAAAATCTCTGAGTCAGCCTTTAAGTAATATTAAAAGACCTCCCCCAAAAAAACAATTTGTTCAAGACATTGTTTGTGTTAAGGCTGTGCAGATTTTTGATGATCTTACTATTTATGGTGGGTTCATATTTCATCAGCAGATATCATCCAACACTAGCCTTTTGAACATGCTTTTCATGCACTACATACATTTATGCATTGGTATCCAAAGCGTGCACTAAAGGCTTAGGGGAATAGAGTCAGCATGAACCCACCAATTTTGTGCTCTATTTTCTCAAAATCTACTGTGTTAAGATGTTGAGATTTTACTTAATTTGAGCAGAAATCAACCTGTACAATCTGTGGCACCAAAATGTAAATACCTTCAATGGTTTCAGTTTCAAGAGAATTATCCATCAAATTTATGGCAAAATTTGGCAAAGTTTGCCAGTATTCTTTGAATAAAATCTAACAGAACTGTCACAGATATGTCTAAAAAGTTGTGATGCATTTGATAGTATTGAAGTTAGTAGATATTGGCTTTCACATCAAAGGACATTTCAAGTCGGCTGCGGTACCTACACATCCTTTTCCAAATGGCTGACCATGAATACCGTACAGTCAGAAAAGGTGTTGATCAGTACAATGAACAATGCCGTACTCCATTTATCTACTTCTGTGCATAAGTCAATAACTTCATGCAAGCATAGATAGATCGAGGGTTTAGGGCAAAATGGCCCCATCTGCAATAGCTGCCAGGTGTAGATTTGGAAGGTATAACACTTGATAAGAAGGACAATGGACAAATGGCAGCTATTGCAGATGGGGCCTTCTTGCAAGTTAACCCTCGATATGAGGCCTTGTGTTGTATACATATATGTGCACAGTACTGGTGTGACCATATCGTGCTGATGTCATAATACCGAGGTGGAAAACGGAATATAGTTTTCAAGTCATAAGCTGTTATTTTTTCAAAAATCTCACAAGCTAATAATGAGATGAAATGGCACCATTTTAAACCAAAACCAACTGACATCGGTGAAGTTAACTGAGATCTAGGATTGCGAACAATTCTATTGAATTAGGTCTAAGCTAATAATTCTCTTCTGTTGTAGGATCTATAATCAAATTTAAATATTTTGTCTGGTCCAAAGGAAAGGAAGTGTTTTTTTTTGTCTTAGCATGATAAGAAACCCCTTTTGATGTTGCACATATTGCATGTTATTTGATTGTTGTTTCTATTTTTTTCAAAGTAATCTAACTTCACAATGTATTATTTATATAGCAAAAACAATATGCATTGAAATGGTTCAATTAAAAATATACCATTTTATTTTAAATGTAATTCCAAATACTTGGCTCATTTGTAACTGATCATGTTGTTTTTAGTGAAACAATAAATCCTTAATTCGCTCGTGTTTCTTGTCTTGTTTTAGTAACATCGCCCCATTATGTTACTCATACCGATATGCCCCAAAAACAAGGTAATTAAAGAAAGACAATAGTATAAAGTAACGGTGACAAAGATGACTAATCCATAACCCACATCTGCTAGGGTAACAATTTTTGCTGAAGCCCTTGGTTCAAATCCCACAGGAGAGCTCAGCTGGACACTCCTTGCATTAGAATGAAGGGAGGGGTACTCTGATATTGTGAGCTACACAGGTGAGAACTCAATTTGTGGGTTTGCCACAACATTCCTTCAGAATTACTGCAGATCTAAGCAAATGCATGTTGCTCCAAAAACCTGGGGCTCGTTCCCCAACTCGTGCGTAACCCTACGTGTATACTAACTCATGCGTATGTCCTACATAACAAACCTTTTCATACCAGTCACACAGTGCTTTGGACAAATTGGTCCATTCAGGCATGACATAGTATGCACATAGATTTACGACTGAGTTTCAGGAATGGACCCCTGGTTGGTAGAGTTTTTGCAGAGATCTATATTTTTACAGACAATTTTTGGCAGACATTCCAAATCCAAAACACCCTCATAATAAAATAAAATAAAAAAATCCCCACTCTGGATGAGTGAACCCCCTTAATTTGCAGAAAATGTCACCAGGATGCGACATCAGCCCATTAGCAGTGGAAACATCCAAATTTAGGGGTAGGAGGGATGCATCCCCTTCATCTGCCCTGCTTCCACTGCCTATGATGAGGCCCAAAATACCCTACCCCTCTCTGGGCACCAAGTTTCATTTCACCAAATGCCTCCCAGTTAAAAATTGCTCTTATCCATTTTAATAAGACAGTGCCCTTATGTTCACATTGCTATCTTTCATGGTTTGGGAAGCTGCAGATTGTGTGAAAGCTCAACATTCAGCATGTTTGCTAAAAAATTGGCCACTGCATTTTAATCCATACTCCCTCTGTGGAAGACTACCTTAATCTTCCACAGAAGGAGTGCATTTCAGATGAAATTGAGTGGGCTATTACATTTGGAATCTCTTTGAAAGACTTAAGGTAGGATCATCGGATAAAATGGTCTTACAGAAAAATTACCATAAAATCAAATCCCCTATATCAATTTACTCCAAACTCACAAAGCTGTGTTGCAGCTGCTTTTTGTGAGAGATAGTTTTCATCTATTTTAACTGCACTTAGCACAGAGAAATATGAATGGACCTTAAAGGTGCATGTTCCGATCGTCTTTGAGACCCCCCTGATTTACCCGGAAGTAGTACCGATTTTGATATCAGATGAAAGGCCGTATTTTTCTCATTGTCGTTATGAAATGTGAGCTCTCAAATCCTTTTTATTCCCAAGATATAAACAAAAAATGCCGAATTAATGGTTAACCATCAATATTAGCACAATATTGAATAGGGCTTTGCAGTATGCATTATTGCTTCTACTATCAAAACTGCAAGTCTGTTTCCCACGGTACTTGATGGGGTGTATGTGCAAGTGATAGGCTCTCATTTCAAGTAGAGAACATAATAGACATAAATCGGGAACAAGCACCTTTAAGTCTTCCAGATGTGAGTTGGATTTCAAATGGAAAAACTCAACAAACATAACTCAAAACAAAACTAGAGTCGTATGCATGCTACTTACAGTATATTGTTTTGACTCCATCAAGCTGCAAAACTAAAATCAAATTATCCATGTACTGTATAGCAGGATTTTTTTTTGCGAAACTTAATATTGGTGTTTTTTAAAGAGCATGAAAATATTTTTGATGAACACGGTTTAATATGTAGCTGTTTGAACACAACTTTTTGGAAAGTCTCATTATTATAACGAAACCAGAATAAACATATTAATAGCGACACAGTTTACATTTTTTCATCAGCTAAATCCTGTGCAGAATTTTCTCAATTTCATTGTAGACAAACTGTTACTCAAAATTTCCACAATTTTTTTATTTTCAGCCCATTTTGGAGGCTTTTAGCCCAAATTCACACACTTTTTCAGGTCATTCAGGCTTTACTCTTCAGGCCCTCTTACATCCCTGTATATAGATTTGGGCACATACAGGGCACTATAACATACAAATCATGACTTTGCAGGCCTTTATGGCAGCATCCATGCAATAGATTTTTTGCTGATTTTACAGAGGTAATGGCTTGAAATTGCATACTCCTACTTATACCAGTTGTCAAAAATATGTCGCCACTGTTGTCGTAAAAATAGAGACAATTTGTATAGAGTCATACAGCTATGTAAAACCACAAATTATGCAAACTATTCAAAACTGTAAAAATCATGAAAAAACAACACTATTAAAATATCCTGGTATATAGTAAATTGAGAGGCTAACAGGGGAGGGCAGTGGAAATTTGTCATTTTCGATTGGTGAAGGAAGAATTTACAGCTGAGGTTGAAGCTCAGCTGGTGAAGGTAGATCGCATGGACTCTTCATGTATGTTTTATCACACAGAGTGTCAGCCATTTATTTTTGTGGTGGGAATTTAAGCAAATTCTTGTGACTCTGAACAGCTAATAATTCCTAAATGTCAAAGCAAAAAGCTGTGTAAAAATCAGAAAATTCTGTTCGGGGATTTTATACTTAAAGGCACTATCAGTGATTTGCTAAACCAGAAAATCGAAAAAATCAAAAATCAGATTTTTGCATTTTTGTAACAAGTATAGATACTCTAACATACCCTACAAGAGCTAAGTCTGAAAGCAACCTAATAAGGACAGAATCATATATTTTAGTCATTACTGTCCGTACGGACACTTACTACAACACATAACTGAATGGAGATTCATATCCTTGAACACTGCTGTTTTCTTCCTTTTCAGTTGCAAAAATAACTTCTACAGACTTGTCCTTCACTTTAAGCTATTTCTGCAAATTTCAAACATTTTGACTCGTTTGAGTAAATCACTGATAGCGACTTTAAAATATCAATTGCATTAATTCATAAATATTTTACATAAAATGTGTCAGTTTAGAAGAAGATACATAAAATTAGCATTTTCTTTTTTTTTTAATGGAATTTATTAACATTTGTCCAGAAGTAGTTCTGGCATATAGGTATGTACTTCAGCAGGAAAAAAGTTGCAAGTGTTTACTTTAATTAGTTTTGGAGACAATTAAATGGATCTTGTGTATCGCAAGAGAGACTTGTTAAGGTGGCAAATGGACTCATTTCATAATGCGCCATGACTGTTGAAGAACCACTACACACTGCTCTGTATCATGAGCTTTATTTTTCAAGTTTCAAATGACTAAATTTATTAAAAATGCTTTACTAACTTGGTAATTCTGGAAGGAAGAATTGCTATGATAGCATTCAATCATGCTATTGCTATTTGTCTTTAATTGAAGCTGTTTTAACAAGACCACTGCAATGTTTTGCAACTAAACACCAAGCATTAACAAATAAAAAGACCATTTGTATGTTAGTACGACATCTGGGAAAGATAAGGCCATTTATTTTTCGCCGCCTATTTTACTCCAAACTTTACAGCAAAAATGTTAGAGAATCTATATACAACATAACTTAAATTTCCTCATCCTACACGTAAAAAAAAATTTCAATTTGCCCACAAATTGTCTTATAATTAGTGTTCTTCACAACAAATATTTGAATCAATTTAACAATATATTTTGGGGCTGGGGTGTTTAACGTTTCGGTACGTTTTTAAAATTTGGGCCATTTTTTTTAATAACGGTGTCAAGAAGGTGTATACTAAATCAGGTCAACCAGACATCTTAGCGAGCAACCAACAACCAACATGGCGACCGCCACCTGCGATCTTCAGCTGGGTAATGTTCACAGTTTTGATACTGAACACGTCGGATCTTTGGGAACCAAGACACACGCTGGTTTGAATGCGGTGTAAAGGAGGCAATCTGTGTCAGAGCGGAACAACCATCCCTGAACTGCAGTGGGGGGGTCAGGGTCAAACTTTCACATGGCTGGGATAGAATCATCAAGGACATTCCTCGCCAGATGACTCCTACTTCTGGTTTTAGTGACCGGAAGTAACCTGGTCCAGCTTTACTACCATTACCCAGCTAAAGATCACAGGTTGTGGTCGCAACGTTGGTTGCTCTCTAAGGTACGTCTGGTTGACCTGATTTACTATACACCTTCTTGAACTATAAGCCACATGAATGAGAGTTACCAACGTTTTTTTAACTCCATCTTAATATTTTTTTCAAAAAAACCAAAATTTTCTTTAGTCAATGAGAGTAGCTTTCGAGGAGTGATGTCATTCCCATTGTCCTTTTCCAGTGAGAGAAAAATAGGGTGGTATATTTTGATGATTTAGGGTATGTTTTAAATTTTGCAGCATGTAAATTTTTCATCATGCATCAGTTTGAAGTATTTCATATAATATATACAAATTTTACATTTCTGTATGATAAATGTTGAAACATCCCAGCCCAAAAATATATTGTCCTATTGATCAAATATGGCAAGAGGATGTATTTGTTCTTCTAATTCTTTTAAAGGTTATATCATTTTGGCATGTGAGGGTCATGGAAAGAAATTAACAAAAACCATGGTATAAAAAAGAAGCATAATATTGGGGAAATATATGTAAGATACAACCTTTTGCCATAGCATGCCCTATGCGCATAGACTGCGAGCATAACTTGTATCCCTAAAATCTAACATTACATTCAGCCCAACCTTACTAGCACAACAACCTAACACCATTGATATCTAATATTTCAGCTCTATGTAAGATAAGAGGCGCTCATGTTCCATATGAGTGCTTGTATGGATTGTCACTAGGTTAACTCTCTGAAGAGTTGTCCACCTCGCACATGCAATACATTCACCTACACATAACACTGATATTCTGGTTCTTGGAGTAGAGTTTAAACCTGCTGCCGACTTTAGGTGCAATGCCCTATGAACACTCATGCATTGTACACTAGTACACATGAACAGTAATGCTAAATTTTCAAGTCTAGGGTTCAAAGTCCCAACACTATCACATATATCCAGGCTCTCTATTCTTCCAATGGCCAGATTTTGCAAATTGGTGAGGCAAATAAAGAAATTTCATAATTTTCTGAAATGTGCCTGTGCCGCTTTAATTTTTGTGTTTTCTTTTCAAATTACTACTACCAAATTTTCGAATATCATTAGACAATTAGCTTAATCTAAACACACATAGACAAATACACATACATGTTTCTCCTGAGGAATACATTTTGAAGCCATTCCTAACCTAATGCTAATTAAGTCTGAACTAAAATCCTAACCCTAACATTAATCTAATTTACAGACATGTTCTAAACAATTGGAAAACTAGTAAATTTAGCAAAAAAATAAAGGAGGCATTTTGTTATTGATACCTTGGTCCCTTGACTGTGTAAAAAGAAAAAGGTTGAGATGTTTACTCATTTTAACCATTGCCATGGGTAGTAATTTTGTTTGAGGGTGAGGTTGTCGAGCGGTCTAAGGCGCTGACCAACATCGCATGGGGTAAAAAGATCGACTGAGTGGCCCTGGTTCGACCCCCCGGAGAAGTTCAGGCTTTGGTCATACTCAAATGGTTCCTATGAGGTCAGAAATTGCATACTCGCATAAAAAGTGTGGGATTATAAATTTCTCCTCGCTCCCACACTGCATATAATGTGCGCGTTAAAATGCAATGGGTGCCCAGCGCCTCATGGTTCGGAGAGTCATGTAAAGCTGTTGGTCCCGTGTATCAGAGGAGTTTGAAACTTTGGAAAGAAACTGGGAAATGTGTAAGTTCTGTTCATACTAAAACAGACAGAACTCAAAAGAGTAAGGAACTGTGATGTCAAAGTATGATCATAACATGAAAATGTATTCTTAAACAGCTGTGAAAATGTAAGCAATTTCATTGGCTGAGGCCTGGGTTCAATTCGACAATTGAACCCAGGTAATATGTGCTGCATATTGATGTCGTTTGGAAGTTGAAGCACTCACGTCATACCGCGTTTTGCTACATTCGCGTGCGCCTGCTAACTTTGTGTCTCATTGCGTATGTTTGTTGTGTTCAAAGAGTTGTTCGATTTTTGTCACTGGGTGTGTGGCAGTCCTTACTGGTTGAATTTAAGCCATAACAATCGCACAATTGTGTTAAAGATGACCATAAATTATAAAGCTGTTTAGGAATGAGAATAAAGGTAAGATTTTGGGAACCGGTACTCTCTCTTTACAACGAAATGAAACCGGCGACACCATTATTTTTGCGTGGAAGAACTCGGCCTCCGGCCTCGTTCTTCCACTTAAAATAATGGTATCACCTTGGTTTCAATTCGTCGTAAAGAGAGTACCGGTTCCCAAAATCATACCTTTATTCTCTAATTATAAGAATCAATTAAAATAGTGGTATTAAAGGGGAATGACCCATATAATTATATCAAGTTTTCATCTTGATTGAGTGACCTTGACCCATAGATATCCCATATGTGAATTTCACACCGATATTTCAATCTGTGATTCTGGCTATTAGTGATCAGGCCATGGATCTTTTAAGCTTTATGTGATGGACATCAATTGACCACACGTAAGAGGGAAGTGCAGTGTTAAAAATGTTCTTTAAAAAAAACGGTGTTTTAATTGTTAGCTAGGACTCAAATGTGCAAATAACCGTAAAAAGGGATACGAAACGTGCAAAGAACTGTAAAATAACGTCGTTTGAACTGTTGTGAGTCCCTGCTGCCAGTTAAAACGATGTTATTTCAATGAACATTTTTAACAGTGTGGTAACATAACAAAATGCTCCTTTAATAATTGAAAGACAAGGTGCAACCGTGTCAAATAAATAACCAGATGAGTGGCCTGGGAGAGAGAGAGGCAAGTTTGCACCTCTGTTCTCCAAATACCCTTATTTCAGAGGTGGGCAACCCTGCTGGCTCAACAAGCCTCGCTTATTATGAAATTGCATAATGCTATTTATATCTGAAAAAAATTCAAACCAAAATGGATGACACAATCCATTTGGGCTTTTGGTTTTGGTGTTTGATGGATTTTGTTTGTGTTTATTTTCAGACCATGGTCTAAATCTGAAGATCTTCACAGAGGTACTATGATCTTCCGTCAGTCTGGTTATGAAACAAGGGTAAGAATTGTATGATTGCATTTTTAACCCCCTGGGGTCTACCACTTTTCTTACAGTGTCTCTGATTGGCTAATGACATGATATAATATGATATGACTGCTAAGTAACCAATCAAAATAGACCTTCTCTATATCTGTACAAACCTTTACGCTCTTCTTAGCATGTCAGATCTCTAAATATATCATATACTGTAAAAGTGATAATTTTCACGCGTGTAATTTTTCGCGTTTCAGCCATTTTTAACATTTTTGCTTGTTTTTAAATTCGCTCTTTTCAGCTATCCTACATAGACCTACACACAAAATAAACATTTTCGCGGGTTTTTAATTTCGCGCTAGATCAGAAGTGCGCGAAAAGCGCGAAAATTAATGTAGCGCGAAAATTTCCACTTTTACAGTAATCCTATGTATAACCAATCAAATCGGCCAGTAGACCTCAGGGGGTTAAATGGCTGACCAATTTCTAACATATACATGTACCCCTCCTCACACAGCAAAAATTCTCTGATCAGTTCTTCATTTGTATTTGCATTTGACAATAAGGGATGCAATCAATCCCCATTCCAACTCTGTTTGATATCCATTGTGCAGAACATAAAATTGGAGGTCATCTAAAAAAAAGATCATCAAATGGTTTTGTTAAATGTTTTCATTGTAATTTGAGACAAAAAAATAAAAAAAATATGTTAAGAAGTCAAACCTGCCTTTTTAATAATTATGATAATGAGCTTATTCATTAGAACATTTCAGCCCAAATGTTAGTAATTCTCTGTGAGTCTTAAATTAAAGGCACTACAAGTCTGTTGAATTCTGCTGAATTATCCTTTTAAATGTTTATAATAGATCACCGATAGTACTTTTCAGTAAGCAATCAACTTCTAACTTACAATTGGCCATACCACCATACTATGAAATATCAAATTTGCATATTTAAAATTATGATAATAACCTAATATCCATATTTTTGTGTCGCCTGCCTTAAAGCATTAAGACATATAGGGATCACTTTGTCCACTGTTATTGTCTGTTGATGATGACATCTGTTGTCCATTGTGAAGAAGGGTTAACATTTGCCGGTAATATCTGCATACTTCGATGGATTTAAACCAAACTTGAGTCATAGGTACAATATAGAATCCCTCATTTGCTGATGAGGTCAGAGGTCACATACCAAGGTCAAAAGTCATGTGAAGTCAAGTTGTAAGATGTAAAATTGACCTCAATATGAGGCCATATGAGGCCAATCATTCACAAACCACAATGGTATGAGAAATGAAATGCCAATGAATAGTTACTTTTCACGGAGACAGCCTAGGCTAAGGTCTACACATATCTATTCACATTTTGTATTGTTTTTTTCTCGGTAGTTTTTAAAGCAGAAGGACCCCTCATATAAGTACTACTTAGTCGGTGCTTTCCTGCTGTTTTTATGCATCGTAGCCACCCAGCTCTTCACACAACCAAAGACTCTTACCATGTTATTAGCATTCACCATTGCCACTGTGCTTTTTGTTTGTATTCTACTATATGGGCTGCTAGAACACCTGCAGGTCAGTCAAAGGCTTTTTTAATTGGGAGGGGGGGCAACTTAAAGGTGCAACAAGAGATTTCAAATAAAAGGTGTCCCTAAAAATGTGAAAATTCTGATTTTTGCACTGGTTGGAAGCTCTCTATCAAAAATATCACCATCTGACATGATTAAGCTGAGAACAGTTTCTTTGGTACAAAAATTGGGAAATTTCTAATTTCCTATAGGAGCAAATACGAAATTAAGCCTAGGTTTTCTATTGAAATATAAGCATATCCAAATCACCTTTTATTTCCATTTTAAGTTATTTCTGTAGCCAAATAAAAGATAGGGAATCTATTGTGTGTCTAATCTATATGAAATCACTACATATCACAGAAAATATGGATGACTTGAAATCTCTCATTGCACCTTTAAAGCGGCACTGGCACATTTTCAGAAAATATGAAATTTCTTCAATTTGCTCGCAAATGATAGTCTAGGCCATTGGAAGAATAGAGATATATTTTACACATAAAAATAACCTGCCCAAAAACAGATAGGGACAAAAAGACATCCAGGTAATTCGTATGCTAACTTTTAAGTTTGCCGTAACTTTAATTGCAAATGTGTCTATTACATGAATATCATAGACTTGTAGTCATTGATATTAAAATCACGAAGGTCACAGACCGGTCAGACAGGTGCATGCTGTGAGAATTAACTCTGGCGTGTTTTTTCTTGTGTTAAACACCATTTCCACGTCGTCTGCTGAATTAATGTCTCTGGAGTCAATTATATAATCGTTCTCTTTGCCCATAAGTGTGCTGATTTGGGCTAATGTATGTTAAAGCTTTATAACCGTGCAAAAATAACGATTTTGAAAAATCTAGAGGGCGTACTATTTTTCAAATGTGCCAGTGTCTTTTTAATTTAAAGGTGTGCATTTATGAATTTAAGCAAAACCCTAGCTTTGAAAGTTTTTAGCTATGAGTGTCATTGGAGAAGGCATCGCAAGCATTATTAAAAAATTTTGAAATGTTTGTCTGCAAAATGAAAAGTAGTTATGAATCATTTTAAGCATTCTTGTGTCATATACTACAACAGGAAAACACATAAAAAAGATTGCTCTTCTACTATAGGGTATGGGAAGTGAGGTGTCCAGTGTAGCTCTAAGTTAACAATTTGTGATTAAAGTTTGTGTTGTATGTGCATCTATTTTGTGTGTGTGCATGCGCACTTGTGTGTGTGCATGTGTAGCCAACCACACAAATGATACTCTGGCCGTACACTGCACCTTAGTTCAAAGGTAAAAAAGTGTCAAATTTTGATGTTTAAATTATGATCAATACCTGTACATTGTGTTGTCTCCAGTCAACATTCACAAAGTCAAGTTGTAGGACCCCTTTCTGTGACCTAATCAGTGGCATAACCAAAAAAAAAACAAATTTTTAAAAAAAAAAAAAAAAACAAAAAAATTAAAAAAACTAAAAAAAAAAAAATAACAAAAAAAAAAAAAAAAATAACAACAAATAAAAAAAAAACCAACAAGGGGGGGGGGCACAAGCCCCAAACAGAACTACTTGCCCCCCTTTAGCCCCCCCCCCCAAATGACCTGAACTTTTTGTACAGTGTCTATGAAGAATACCCAAATTTAGCCCCCTCAAAAAAGCCCTTGGCACCCCTTTAGCCCGCCCCCATTTGCAAGTCTGGTTACGCCACTTGCCTGCATCTTCAAAGGTCAAAATATGATCCAAGCTTTGACACGTGTCTCCTAATGATGTAAATAGTTTATATCCAACAAGTCAATGGTGTTAGAATGCTTAAACAGAAACATGTGTGTATGATACAATGTATACCACCATCCTTTGTCTTTTTTCCCACAATTTTATTTTTAAAAAACACTTAAATATATTTAAAAAGGAAGTCAGTAATGACAGGTCTTTAAACTCTTATTGAGGTCAAAGGTCAAAATAGGACCAACTTGCATCTACTCAAACTGCCAGTACGTCAAGACCGCTGTTTATACTGTGATCATCACCACATTGCCAAGACTCTTCCGCTGCTAATTGATATAAACGAAGGTAACGCGGGGCGCAACTGCACAGCAACCGCTACATGCGCAGACGGCAGTGCTTGATGTAAAGCGCGCACACACTTGTGTAAAAGAGACGCGCGTGTAAAACCAAATACTTTCACGCGCGGATAACCAAAGCCAAATTTTTTTGCCTAGTAGGTGATGATCACATAGTAGAAAGGTTTAATCTGCATATTTGTGTCTCCCTCTTTTCATGCATTTTTTTAGAGCATGCGGGTTATTTACAACACCATTATTGTTGTCTGTTTTTTTGAAGAGACCGAAACTATGCAACACCAACTACCTCTTTTTTAAATAAAAACATCTTTACATAAAATTTGTCTAAAATGTAGAGTAATATATTGTTTCCTTGTATATTTTTTGCAATTTTATACCATGGTAAAGCTAGTTGGACCACCTGGGTAGCAACGTTAACTCGGAGACGATCCTGGATGCACAGAGTCATAGGAGCCGTTACCTTAGCAATTATATTTACTGTAGCTATCATAAATATGGTATGTATTTCAAAATTCTGTTGTCATTTTGTCCAGGCTTCTGAATTTTGTATCCTTGTGTCAATACCACTGAGTAAATATTCTGTGGTTTTGTGCTAAGGCATAAAAAAATTGTTTGTTTGGCGTAACTTGACCGACCCTAAAAAACCTGCCGACTCTAAAGTTTTTATGCAATTAGCACAAAATAAAAAAAAAATATTCTGCTGACCGACCCATTATTTTCATCCACAATTAAAAAAATATTTTTTTTACCAACACAAAGACGAAAAAATAACAAAACAAGAAACAAGACAACAAAGCAACTACAACAAGTAAAATAAAAGATCTTTGCTATGTCATTGAAAAAAACTTTAAATAGTAGCATCTTGTATTCATTTTAGAGTAAAACATTGAGAAGATCTAAAAAAAAATATAAAAAAAAAATCCGACCAAACGACCCTGATATTTTTTCTTCGTTACGCCAAACAAACATATTTTTTTTATGCCTAAGAGTGAGAGAACAAAATCACACTTTCTCACCTTCTGAGGGATACATATTCCTTAAACTGTTATGCACTAACAAAATAAACATGTTTTCTACCCATTCAGTAAAGCAATGGACAGGGTTGATCCAGTAGCATCGCTAGGTATTTGGTGCATGGGGGAAATTGACACAGAATGGTGCCTCGTCCCAATTCATGAAACAATCGCATACAAAGCATGTAAAGGTGCAACCCGAGATTTCACATATCAGGTTGTCCTAAAAAAATCGAAAGTACTTGATGTTTCACTGGAGTAAAGCTTTCCATAAAATATCCCCATCTGAAAGGATTATTAAGCTTGAGGAGGAAATGGTTCTTTTGGTACAAAATTGTGAAATTTCAAGTTCGGATAGGAGAGCAAATACGGAAATCAGCCTATGTTTTACAATTGAATGTGAGCAAGCAAATCAAAATCACCTTTTTTTCCCTTTTAAGACATTCTGTAGCCAATACAAGGTAAGAAATTATTGAGCATCTAATCTAATATGAAATTATATTAGACACAATATTGGGAGATGCCTCAAAATCTCTCATTGCACTTAAGATGTTGTCCAAAACCTAAGTTGGTTTGCAGTGAATTTAGTCTTTAGAAAATGGTCATTCAAATTACTATGCATGTGGAAGGTGCACAAAACTATATCGAATTTTGAATGCACCGCTTGGGAGGAGACAGGAACGATCGGGGGCACTGAATTGAGTGATTTGGTCCCCCTGAAAGATGCACCAGGGCACCTGCCACCCCCCTTGCACCACTACGGGTTTTGACTGTTTTGTGTTTTTTTAGTGATGGACAGCAAAAGATTGATCACTCTTTGATGTGTGGTGATTCCCTGTGAGAAATATGGAGTTTTGGAAGGAACAAAACTAGAGGATACCCATGCTCTCAATATTGAGAAAAAAAAACAGGTCAAGGGGACGGGCATAATAGTCTGCAGATCCACTTTATCCCCATGGCTTGAAAAGCAAAGGGGGTATATGCTATCAGCCAAGGCGTCGGGGAGGCGTCAGCGTCGGCACGTCGCGGCGTCCAACACAATCTTGTGAAACGCGATAACATGAGACCCTAAGGGTTATGGTGATGTTAAATTGGTGGGTGGGATCAGACTGCCATCCTTCATTGATTAGATTTGGGCGTGGCAGGGAAGATGTAATTAGGTACCTAATTTGCATTAATAATGAGTTAATTGGGGGTATTTTTACAAACTATCTGAAGATCATTAAGTCCGATTTTGATGAACTGGTGGAGGGGGGGGAATCTGTCGTACTCGCGCGCTGTGCCCATTAGGATTGGGGCATGATTGCTACTTAAATAGCTATTGAATTTAGGGTAAATGTTGGGGGTTATTTTCACCAAAAAAACTTGTGAACACGATAACACAAGACCCATAAGGGTTATTTTTCAAAAAACTCCCCCAAAAGGGGTGGGGGAGGGAGAATCATTGTACTCTCGCGCTGATTCGGTTTAAGGTGGGTTGTCCTGGTTAAGGGGGGGGTCTGGGTTAAGGGGGTTGTCCAGTTTAAGGGGGGTTGTGGGTTAATGGGGGATTGTGGGTTTTAAGGGGTGGGTTGTCTGGATCTGGGTAAAGGGGGGTTGTACGGGTTTAAGGGGGTGTAGGACTTAAGGGGAGGGTTGGGGTTAAGGTAGGTTGTCCCGGGTTGGTTTAAAGGGGGTTGTCAAGGTTTTAAGGGGGGGGTTTGGCCAGGTTTAAGGGGGGTTTGTCCGGTTAAGGGGGTCGTTTGTACCAGCAGCTTAGGGGGTTGTTGGGTTTAAGGGGAAGTGATGGGGTAAGGGGGTTGTCTGGGTTTAAGGGGGTTGTACGGGGTTTAAGGGGGTGGTCGGGTTTTAGGGGGGTGTCTGGACTTAAGGGGGACTGTTGGGTTAGGTGGTTGTCAGGTTTTTAAAGGGGTTGTCCGGGTGTAAGGGGGGAGGTTGTCTGCGGGCTTAAGGGGGCTTGCTGTGGTTTAAGGGGGGTTGCACGAGTGTAAGGGGGGTTGCCAGGTTTTAAGGGGGGTTTCCGGTTTTAAGGGGTTGTCCAGCTTTAAGGGGTTGTGGGGTTTAAGGGGGTGTTGGGTTTTTAAGGGGTATGTGGGCTTTTAAAGGTGGGTTGTCTGGGTCTAAAGGGGGTTGTCCGGGTTGGTTTAAGGGGGGGTTGTCGGACTTAAGGGGGATGTTGGGTTAAGGTGGGTTGTCCGGGTTTGTTTAAAGGAGGTTTTGTGTTTAAAGGGGGTGTCCGGATTTAAGGGGGCTTGTCTGGACTTAAGGGGGGGTATGGGGGTTAAGGGGTTGCACGAGGTTTAAGGGTTGCCCAGGTTAAGGGGGGTTGGTAGGGTTTTTTTGTAGGGGCTTTTTTGGGTTTTTAAGGGGGTTATTGCAGCTGATTATTTAAAATCTGTAAACCGCTCCCGCAGGGGGCTTTAGCGGTTCGAGAACGCGAAGTGTATTTTTAAATTTGTTTTCTCAAAACTCAGCAGTGAATATTTGGAATCAGTATGGAAAAAAACATTCATTGAGTACAAACAAGCCCGAGTCTTAGGGTCATTGGTTTTTGAGAGGGCTTCCAAATAATCTGGGCCATTGGAAG
This sequence comes from Ophioderma brevispina, assembly GCA_023653785.1. NCBI lineage: Eukaryota > Metazoa > Echinodermata > Ophiuroidea > Amphilepidida > Ophiodermatidae > Ophioderma > Ophioderma brevispina. Next base: position 9,439 of record JAMKCH010013344.1, on the reverse strand, counting down.
GCACTCAAAAGCCACTGACTTAGGGGTTACAAGGTTGGAAAGGATTCAGATGGAAGCCATCTCAAAAGCCACTGACTTATGTGTCATAAACTAAAATATAACCAGGGTTGAAAGGGTTAAGATGAAGCCATCTCAAAAGCCACTGACTTATGTGTTATACCTACACAGAATCTACCAGGGTTTGGAAAGGGTGAAGATGGGAAGGCCATCTCAAAGGCACTGACTTGTGTGTTATAAACTATACAGAATAACAGGTGGAAAGGGTAAGATGGAGCCATTATCAAAAACACTGACTTGGGTGTTATAACCTCTACAGATCTAACAGGGTTGAAAGGTGTTAAAGATGGAAGCCACACTCATAAGTCTACTGGCTTATGTGTTACAACCGATACAGATTCTATCAGGGTTAAAGGGTTAAGATTGGAAGCCATCTTCAAAAGCCAACTTGACTTATGTGATATACCTATACAGACATCTACCAGGGTGAAAGGGTTAACGATGGGAGCCATATCAAAAACCCAGACTTATGTGTTTGGTTATAACTATACAGAACATCTTAACCAGGGTGTGAAAGGGTTAAGAGGAAGCCATATCAATTGCACTGACTTATGGATCTACACCTATACAGAGGACCAGGGTTGAAAGGGTTAAGTGGAGGCATTCCTCAAAAGCCACGACTTATGTGTTATATATAACCTATACAGATTCTACAGGGTTGAAAGGGTTAAGCTGGAAGCCATCTCAAAAAACCACGGCTTTGTGTATAACCTATACAGGATTGACCCGGGTTTAAGGGAAGATGGAATCTATCTCAAAAACATGGCGGGTGCGTTTTGTTAGAACTTACAGAATCTACCGGGTTAAAGGGTTAAGATGGAAGCCATCTCAAAAGCCACCGGCTTTGTGTTATAACCTATACAGATTTCTACCCAGGGTTTATTAACAGGGTTAAGTGGAAGCCATCTCAAAAACCATTGATTTATGTTATTAATAACCTTTCCTAATACCAAAATCGTCAGGATTTAGAACGGCGTTTTTTTTTAAAGCCCATTTTTTAACTATGGCGTTATTTTGTTTTTCTGATATTTTGTGGAGAACAAGGAATCAGTTCTATGTTAATAAACCACGGTTTCGTCAGGGGTGTAGTCTCTTTTTATCCACCTGGCTTGAAAAGCAGAGGGGGATATGCGAGGTGCGAGTCCTAGTATGGTTTATGATATGTGGGTTCAGTTTGGTTAGGTTTTGGTAGGTTTTCGTTTTTCGCGTCTCCTTCGAAAAGTTTAAGTCGTATTTAAACCAGACTTGGGGTTTAAGGTGCAATAGGGTTCCTTCATGTGTGGATGATGTCAAAGTCATGGAACCAAGCAAAGGTCATTCTGAGGTAATTCTTTCAGATGCATCTTGCCGGGGGGGTGACGCAAGTTTACATGCAGTAATTTTTAAATGTGGATTAATTACAAAGTGTCATTCCAATTATACAGGTCAAATTTACCCAACTGATGTTGTGGGATTGGACATCCCAAATTCCTAATGTCAGCAAATTCAAAGTATGTATGAAACATAATTGAGCAAAGTAGAAAATAATTTTTGGCAGTCTTTTGGTGATATATTACATAGCGATAAACGGTATGCATCTGAGTTAAAAGGCACTATCATTGATTTGCTGAATGAAACTCAAAAAAATCATCAAAATCAGTTTGCATTGGTTATGGGGTTATATCCTAGCATACCCCACAAGCGATAGGTCCAAAAACAGCAAATAAGGACGAAATTGGATATTTAGTAATTGCTGTCCGAACGGACACGTACACAACAGAAATTTGAACGGTTGGTTCGTATCTTTGGAATACTGCTGTTTTCTAAGTTTCTATCATTTTCAGTGGAAAAACAAATAACTTAGAGAGTTCTACAGACTTTTCATTCATTTTAAGCGATTCCTACATTTTAACTATTCACTTTGTGGGTGGATTCACTGATATTGTCTTTAATTCAATCCCAATTTATCAGAAGGTGCCAAGGATTTTTCAAAATGGACGAAAAGTCGGCTATTGGAACAATGAAGACCTAAAGTGATATGAATATTGAAATACAGCATTTATATAAGCGTTTCAGTTTCTTTTGTAAAATTAATAACACGTGTTGTTGTAGAATATTCATCAGTAATTCATTTAGTTCTGGAAAGGGGATTATTTGAATCATAGAATATGCATTTCTAATATGTCAAAAACTGAAATTGTGTCTTATAATTCTCATGTCATTACGCGATGGATTAGGATAAAGGAAAATAATGACACACATATTCAGCACCTCTCTCTCCTTGCTTTTCTGTGTCGTTGTTTTTCTTGAATATGGGGCCCATAACTCGACAAAATAGTATTTGTAAATTTTAATAACAGTAAAAGGGCACCTGAATAAAAAAATGAAAAAAAGAACAAGAAAAGGAGTACTATGCATCCAACAGAGTTATAGGAAGCGAGAGGTCAAAAGTTGCCATAAGATATGTTTGTGAGTTTGACAAGATTGTTTGTGAGCTTTATTTATTATTTTTCTGACCTTTGTTCACTTTGAGTTTATACAGATATGCAAAAAATTACCCTAAAAACCACCTCAATTTCACGTTTTGATGAAACAAAAAATGTAAATTATGTATACATATTTAAAAATCTTGTTCAGTAGCTTTTCAAACAGTAAACACCCATTGAATTTGGGTTCCAAATGACGGAGTTGTCCTATTGAATGAAATGTGTGTATTTTTATTTGTAACCAATGGACATACTTGGTTTTGCCCCATTAACCATGCGTGTTTGATACTGTTATGTCAAGTTTTTATTGCTTCTTCTTTGCAGTTTGCATGTAACATTTTGTGACTTGTTTTTATTGTCTTTTCATTTTTTGGGGAAGAAACCTGTTTTCAAAGGGATATGCCTTTGTTTGTTTTTCTTCTTTTCTTTGCGTTTGCTTTTATTTTAACGCCTCCTCCATGTTACCAGTAAATAACACACCTTAATTAAAATGATAAAATTCAGTCATTTGAACCCACATTCAAAATGGGTTTGCTGTGTTGAAAAAGCTCATAAACTACCTTTTTAAATATTTATAATTTTGCATAAATTGTACTTGAAGACCTGAATTTAGGCGCGTTTTAGGGAATTTTTTTTGACACTCTGTATATCGGCCATCAATGCAAAAGCATATTTTAATTTTGAATATGGATGAGTCTATCTTCAATTAAAATTAAGCCACTATCCTTGATTTGCTAAATCGCAAATAAAACATCAAAAATCAGATTTTTGTACGTCAGTAAAAATATGGTGTCCTAACACCCCCTACAAATGATAGGACCGAAATCAACCTAAAAGGACAAAATCAGATATTTAAGTCATTAGTGTCCAAACGGACACTTACTACAACACGTAGTGAATGGAGATTCGTATCGTTGACACTGACATTTTCTCACTTTTTCTGTCCATTCTTCAGTTGGAAAGAAAAAGTTTTAACGTTATGAGAATTCTACAGGCTTTTCCTTCACTTTAACTATCCCTGCGCAATTTCAAATATTTTGACTCTTTTGGATAAATCACCGATAGTGTTCTTTTGGCGTTACACTTCCAGCACATAAGGGTTGTATGCAATGAGGCTCATGTATGTGTAATTCATGAAGATACATAAAATGCAAGTTGTAATGCTATCAGAGTAAATGAAATTTTTCATGTTGCCGCAACTATGTACTGTTACATCAAAAAACAAACTTTCAAATATAAATTTTTGTGTACAGTAGAATGTGACGGTGGCCAAGTAGTCTACCTACAACCCCACGGATAAACCTAGCGTTAGGGCTTACGTGGTATTTGGTGGCGATGTTGCCACGGCAAACTAAATACCAGTGGAATTGCGTTGGTTAATATCGACTCAAGCGACAGAATTACAACCAAAACATGCAATTCCCTGCTGTGAGTATGCTGGACTGTTTCCAGTTAATAATGTTTACCCCATTCTCAACAAAAGGGTATTGTAAAAGTTAAGGAAAAGGCTGACTCGGAGATTTCCAGATGAGGGCCACTCAATTTTCAAACAAATCATGTTTTTTGCATATACATAAGGTTATCCATATAACAATCATTGTGTGAGTAACTAAGTCAAGGCAAAGTGCTTCATGAAGAAAATCTCAACTTGGTATGAAATTCTGGATCAGAATTCTTGGTATACACAATATCATATGGCACTGGTTTACAGTGTGCATAAAATTTCACTGCATGAAAATGGAAAATTCATCTCTAACTTCAGAATTAAGCATATTAGGTGACCATTTTTAGTTCTAAATGACTATTTTTAAATTAATAAACAAAAATAAATTTTTGAAAATCTCTGAGCCTTTAAAGAAGTTTCATAAATGGGATTTTTTAGGGGACTAAAACCTCTTGGATTTTTCAATTTGATTAAAAAATTCTGAAACTTCAAAGGTGACAAGGAAAAAAAAATGGAATTCCTAACCCATTATTGAAAATTTTCCTGGATTTCCGTTTGTTCACAAGCAAATTTTAAAAAAAAAATCCAAAACTTCTATTTTATAAAGAAGGTGTATTTGTAATATTTTGTATTCTTCTTCTTATCGTATCCAAAGGCATTTGGTAATGGCTTGTGGGGCTGTCAGGATTTATTCACTGAGTAAGCTGAAAATGTATTGTGAGAGCATGTGTGGTCTAGTGGAAAAGCGCAGGAATCATGATCATTAGGTTGTGAGTTAGAGCCCCGCAAGTGGCCAACGTGTTGTGTCCCTGGGCAAGACACTTTATCTCGCTGGTATCACTTCACCCAGGTGTAAATGGGGAGCTGTTAGGGGTAGTCATACTGTGCGCCGTTATAATTGGCTGCCGAAATTTTCAATATGTGAAAATGTGATATATCCTAGTGACAGCGGAATAAGTAAAGCGGCTTTGAGACGTTGTGTAAAAGCGCTATATAAATACTTGCATTATTTTATTAAAAAAAAAAAAAAGATGGTAGCATTTTGCTACATAATTGGTAGTACACAGTTTCCATCACTGTGACTTGTGCATGGGTCAAATCAGAAAAAAAAGATGAAACAAAGGACCAATGATTGTGTGTTTTACATTAGCTGATAATAAACTTGACTGAAGCTGGAATCATATTGGACAATGTGCCAAAAGAATAAAAATGGACTTTAATAAAATGCCCATTAAATAGACCAACTTGACTGAAAAGCTGGACCAGGGGCCACGGACGTTTTGAGTAAAAAATGGCCACCATAACTGTACCGGTTGTCGACCCACTGAACAGAGCCAGGGCGGTTGGATAAACAAATTGGCTGCCAAATACCAATTTACAAATTTTTCTAAAAAATTGTTGGCAAAATTGAATAACGTAATTGCAGAAATCAGAGTGGCTGTGAAAGTGGACAAGCGTTAGTGACTATTTGTGGGACAAGTTTTTCTAAGGCATAAAAAATTGTTTGGCGTACGTAAGAAAAAAAATCAGGGTCGTCGTTTTTTTTTTTTTTTTTTTTTTAAAGAGACCACTATGAAAGTCTTCTTTTTTTCAAATTGAAAAAAAAAACATTCATGCTTTAACATTCATGCTTTGATCCTCAAGTCCTCAAGTTTATAAGAAAAAAACCAGCAGGTGGAAAAAATATCGATCGGAAGGTATTCTTTTTTTTTTGTGAGAATTGAAAAAAAAAACAAAATTGGGCAGGTTTTTCGAGGGTCGGTCGGATTACAGCAAACAAAACAATTGTTTTATGCTAATAATGGACAAAAGTAGTAGCGACTGTGTATCATGGAAAAATAGCTCATCAATTAACTGTCACAACTGGAGAGCATGGCTTACTGGTTGGGATATTTGTCTTTGATGCAGGGAGTCCCTGGTTCAAGTCCAAGCAGGGCAACCGATGGGAATTTAATCATGTATTAAAGTCTGACTCAGAGATTTCAAAATGTTATTTTTTTGTGTAATAATGAAAATAGTCAACTAGAACTAAAGATAGTAACCTAAAATGCACAATTCCGAAATTTGAGATGAATCGGATTTTTCGGTTTGATGCAGTAAACATTTATGTGTAGTATTACGTCCCATAGTATGACAAAAATTCCAGATCCGGAATTTTATAACAAAGTTGTGATTTTCTATATGAAGGGATTCGATTTAAGCTTAGCAATTTCACACAGTGACTAGTATATGGACAAGCATTATGTACATGCAAAAAACACGATTGTTTTGGAAATTGAGGGCGCCCTCCTCAGGAAATCTCTGAGTCAGCCTTTAACTTCTGAATTTGATTTCTGTAACAACTATTGATTTAAACTGGAATTCCGCTCTCCCATGGTTCATTTGGACTTGGGCAAATGAACCATGAGAATATTCTGTCCTTCAGAGGGTATGTTAAGATATTGGTCCCGTGTACATGGAGAACCACGCCTGTATATGCAAATCACAAAGACTCATAACATTAACACCTTTAATGTCTGTTTATTTCAGTACTTTCCCATATGCGGTTGCCTTGGTTTGTTAGCGTGCATCATGTTTATTCAGATAGGCTACTTCATCAAAGCTCCCCTTATGCTTCTTGGTCTCAGTGCCTACTGCATTGTGCTTCATTATAGTCATGCAGCGATCTTTGATGCTTGGGATTCGGCACATTATGGCCCTAAAGAGTAAGTTCCTTTTTTGAAAATGTTCAATACTTTGTAGAATGTGACGTACATCCACGACAAACTGCCTATAAAGTCAGCTCTCAAAATCTGACAGGATTTGGTATAACCAAAGGGTGTTTTGAATCAATCTTATTATGCATTGCAATGTGCCTATACTGTTCTGTACTACACATATGTCAGTACTTAGGGATAAAGAGTGTTCCAAAAGTTTAATAACAACAAGATATTTCATGATCATGATAAAAATTACCCAAGTACTAACGCTTTGTGGGCTAAAATGGGAATAAAAGGTCTGGGTTTTTTATGTGTTAAGAATAGGATATTTTGTGGGATCACACGACCCTATTGGGATGAAATTTCCAAAGAACTGGTGCATTGTGGGATTGACTCAACACACCATGGCTTGAGGTACAGCACAACCAGCCGGCTCCTTTCTTTGTTCAAATTAGTGAATATAGTATGAAAAAGTGAATGGAAGAGGTGTTCTCCAATTGTAGTGCAGTCCATGGTTTGTAAATAAGAGAACTTACACATTGATTATACTGCAGTGAAATGAAGGAATTCCTTCTGGTTCCTTTACTCAGAGTCAATAGTAGGACATTTATCTAAAACCAGTAACTTGTAGGTGCCCCCAATTCATTATGATTTGGAATGCTGACATTACCTGCCCTCTGTTGTTAAAGGTGTGTGTTCCGATCGTCTTTGGCACCCCCCCTCCCCCCGATTTACCCGGAAGTAGTATCGATTTTGATATTAGATGAAAGGCCGTATTTTTCTCATTGTCGTCCTGAAATATGATTGGTTGTTGCCTATCTAATATGAGACAATATTAGACAGTGTGTCGTCATGCAATTGTTTACATGCATAAGGTTACGTAGTGCACACAGCTAGTACGGATTGGTTCATTTTTTACATTGGGGGAATATTTTTGCCCTTTTAACTTATATTATTGAAATACAAAATATTTTTGGTGATTAAAACAACCAAAACCAAATAAAAATGCGAATAAAAGATAAGATTTGTTGTTTTGCCTATCTAATATTTACTCATATTGGATGGACAGTCCACTACTCAAAATATTGGACTGCCCTGGATTAAAGAGACACTGGCACATTTGAAAAATAGAGTGCCCTCAAGATTTTTCAAAATTGATATTTTTGCATGGTTGTAAAGCTTTTATATACACTAGCCCTCACCTGAAATGATTAAGACCAAGTCAGCGCCCGTATGGGTAAACAGAACGATTTAATAATTAATGTCGCCGGCGACATTCATTCAGCAGACGACGCCAAATGGCATTTAACACAAGTTATGGCAGACTTAAAAGTTGGCCTACAAATTACCTGGGTGTCTTTAACCTTTAATTAACGTCCCCATCTGTTTTTTGAGCATGTTATTTTTATGTGTAAAATGTATCTCTATTCTTCCAATGGCCTAGACTATCATTTGCGAGCAAATTGAAGAAATTTCATATTTTGTGAAAGTGTGCCAGTGCTGCCATGGGAAGAATAGAGATACATTTTACACATAACATCCAGGTAACTTGTAGGCTAGCTTTTAAGTTTTCCATAACTTTAAAGCCACTATCAGTGATTTGCTAAATCAGACAATCGAAAAAATCATCAAAAATCAGATTTTTGCATGTCTGCAACAAGTATAGGTATCCTAACACACCCTACAAATGATAGGACCAGAAGCACCCTAATAAGGACAAAATCTGATATTTTAGGCATTAGTGTCCGTTCGGACACTTCCTACAACACGTAATTGAATGGAGATTCGCATCTTTGAACACTGCCGTTTTCTTCCTTTTCTGTCAATTCTTTAGTTGGAAAAAGTAACTTATGAGAATTCTACAGGCTTGTCCTTCACTATTAAACTATTCCTGCAAATTTCAAATATTTTGATTCTTTTGGATAAATCAGTGATAGTGTCTTTAATAAACAAATGTGAATATTACATCAATATCATAGACTCGTACTCATTAATATCAAACCACAAAAATCACAGACCGGTCAAACAAGGTACATGCCATGGGAAACATGCATACGGTGTGCATTTTCTTGTGTTAAACACCATTTCCGTCATCTGCTAAATTAATTATAAAATCGTTCTGTTTACCCATAAGGACGCTGATTTGGTCCTAGTCATTTCAGGTGAGGGCTAATGTATAAAAAGGCTTTACAATGCAAAAATATCAATTTTGAAAAATCTTGAGGGTGCACTATTTTTCAAATGTGCCAGTGTCTCTTTAATGTCATTATATTGTCATGAGTTGCATTTTGTTATTTATTTAAAGAAATCATTACACTGAACTGATTTCCTTTACACCAATGTTGACTGAAACATATGCATTTCCCTTCTGAGAAGTGGAATGCCCCAAAATACCTATTTTAGCAACCCTAAAAGATGAAATGGTCTTGACCAGTGACCCCAGGTCACACCCTGTCGACCATAGCTCTTCCTCAATTCCGTTTTGGCAGCCTGACCAAACGGACGCGTGTTACCGCAGCTCTGTCATTAGCAGCCAAAATTAACTCAGATTTTGATACTGGACTAGTTGTCGTCTCATACGGAATACTCCTACTACTATACCATATACTATCTGGATATATTACTGGATTATATACTGGATTTATAGCGCTCATTCGGACGGAATAAACGGAGACTTTTACACCGTCGGAGAGCTCTTGTTATGTATCCTTTTTTTGCCGCCGATGCGGTCATGTGATCTGTGTAGCGGGAAAATGAGGTAAACAAAGGCAGCC
>JAMKCH010013343.1:0-36384 GCA_023653785.1 Ophioderma brevispina | reverse complement strand
GGGGAGTCTAAGACTGCAAAGGGAGGCGCAAACTGGGATTCTTGAACGCGCACATACCCGTATACCGCCATAATCAGAACCCCTCCTGCCCCGGGGCCTCGATATCTGTGTACCTTTTTAATTAATTTACTTTACACTCAATTTTTTTCCATCAGCCTACATTGTAGTTTGTTATACAGTACACAAAATTTATTTGATATATAAATAGGGACAAAATTACTCCCGCAATTTCTACAAAGTAAATAATTATTTGCTCAGTCTTCATTTTCACTTTCAGATCAGGATGCGAGGAGATAGCCTCGGGGTCCTGGTTTTCTTTGCATATTCACTCTATTATTGCATTCTTTTTATTACTAGGAACGTTCTCTTTTAAATTCTGTTTTCTTGTAGGTCCTGGTCCACTGCAATTGGTTAAGAAATACTTCATTTCTGCTGCTGAATTCTGCATTAAAATGCCGCAAAGCAGCGTGATATGTCGCTGTTATGAAATTATCGTAATGTGAGATCATACCTTTCGTCAACAGCAAATCATGCGCCTACGGCCGGCTCGCTCCTATGCACAGAAAACGCTATGATTGACAGAGGGACTAACACACCCGTCCGTGTTAGAGAAGTTTGGGTGTCCAGTGGGAGTCAGCCCTGAAAACACTGAAGATCTTTGTAAAAAGTGAAAATGCCATTAAAATGTTAAATAAAATGGCTAAAGGTATTTTGAGGATAATTCACGGAACACCTATCAAAGACCTACCAAACCTACATTTCAAATGAAAATTCAACTGGCCCGACGGGCCAGCTCAGGTTTGGAATTCTTACTGGCCCGACATGAATTTCACTGGCCGCGGGCCCCAGCGGGCCAGTGCTAAATCGAGCCTGCTGTCGATTTTTAAGGAACGCCTAGAGTGAAATCTCTCGTTTCAACTTTAATTGGCCTCTATTGAAAAAGCGATAGCTTATGATTTTTCTGTCGTGCACGACGAAAAATCAAGCATAACTAATTATCATCTTTACATAAAGACGCGTAATTCAGCTTAAATTTTCACTTCATTGTGATTGAATATGTTGACAGGCATTTAAATAATGCAAAGCTCAGGTTCGAAAAAAATGGGGCGCTTGCTTCCTAGAAATGTCCTCTTTTTAAAATAAAAAAAATGAAATTTTACGTCGCATAATATCCTATGAAACAAACTGAAATCATAGCATATACTTACACAAATGTTACAGTAGAAAACCTACATATGATTATGATTTACGCTTAGATCAAATAAACAGTGAACACAAATTAAATACAAAAAGAAAACCGCACAAAAGATACAAGAACCACAGTTTTTAGATTTTAACAAATTAAAAAAACAATACTGAACAAAAATATTTTAGGCCTAAGTACACGATAAACAAAAGTTGAAGGAATAAATGAAATAAAAGTAGATCAACCATGCATGAAATATAAGATCAAACAAGTCAAATTTCAAAAAAATTCAAACACCAAGAATTTATATAGTTGAAAAATGTATTGAAATACTCCAAGTCATACAAAATAATAAAAAAAGTACATTCTTGTGAGATTCATAACTTACACTAGAAAAAATAAACACAACACACTAACTAAAAAGGAACGAACCAAAAATTAACTCGTTGTATGGGTATAACATCGTTATTTTCATGTGATTTTTATCAAACGCAAATCTATTTCTAAATTGTGCTCATATTGTAATACCTGCTTTGTATTGTTTTTCCTGCATTGTTTTGCGCGAATGGAGCGAATGTATCCAATAATACGCCATTCGTAAAACTCGGCGAAAGCAGTCGCTTTTCTGAGTTACGAATGGCGTGTTATTGTTACTTTCGCTCCATTCGTGCAAAATAATGGAGCGAAAAAACAATAGGGTGACGTCACAGATGTGTGTTAAAATGAATTAGTCCCAGTCTGGCTAACATGTGTGATAAACTGGAGGAGACTGTTACAGAACTGAATTAAATAAACTTGTTAAGTTACAGACAGAGTGATCTGTAAATGTTAGATGTTGACACTGATCAGCAGCCACTCATAACAGACAAATCAGCACCAAAACTGTTCACACTGGTTATGAATTTAGTTAGCCCAAGGTACAAATCCTGTGTCACTCCCTCAAGTCCATAGTCAATGGTCTGTCTGTAAATGAATGTCCCATATGATCTGGTCATCCTGCCTAGGAGGGTTTCACTGAGGGTTGGTTAGGGTCACTTATCTAGGCCCTAGGTCAGGTAACTAATCACTTAGTCACCAAAGAACAGACTCTAATCTACATATTTCCAGGATATACTTTAATTTTGAAACATTTTCTAAATCAATTACAGCTGGCAGATACAATGTATTAAATTGGTGTGTCAGATTACATTTTGAAAAAAAATCACATCTTTTTGGAAACCCTGCCCAACAGGTGGTATAAATTCCTGGTTAAAATTGTGATACTCTAGTCACTTGTTGTAAATTATTAGAGGCTACAATGGGTTTTCACCATCTCAATCATGTTTGACATTAAGATTTGAATACAAGACTAAGTCAAAGACGAAATCCAAACTTTTTAAATTCTGGATTTAAGCTTTAATCAAATGGTTAACATACAAATACATTGAATGGTTTTTTATGTCTGCTTCTTAAAAGATTTCCCTCTAAAAATTGATTTACTGAGTTTATCAAAGAAAAGGTAAAAATAATGATAACTTTGATCTCAAAAGAGAACACGGGATGCCTACGAGAAATCAAAATGTCTTAGCCATGAAAAATTAAGGCTATTGTTTGCATGTAGGCCCATAACCAAACACAAATACTTCTTTTTCTGTTCCTTTTATCACATTTTATATTAGTGAAAACAGTTTGATGTATTATGCTATATAAAAGCTTTCCAGTAATATCTCAAATCAAACAAGGTAACTTGACTGGTAAGGATAGGTCCTACATTTACACCTTAAACTCACTCAAAATATATTTTAATTGACTGTCAGAAATGTCCATAAAATTACTTAAAATTAGGTAAAATATTTTACATAATTATTATGGAGTTCTATTTTTACACAGCTTGTGTATTTTTTACATATTTTTTTTCTCTGTGTACAGAATACGATCTATGTATATAGTCTTGGTTGTAAATCACACTAATTAGCATAAAGTATTCATTTTTTGTGGAAAAATATGTATTAAGGATTAGGGTTAGAGTTTAGGGTTGGGATAAAGTTTGGAGTTAGGGCTAAGATTACAATTAAGATTATGTGTAAATGATGGAAAGACCAAACTGCTTGACTAAAGGTGTCAATGTGTTTCATCACCTACCAGGAGCTTGGTTTGAATTAGGGTTAAGGTTAGTGAAATTAGTGTTATTATGCATTTTATTTACAGGAGAGTACGACCAAAATAGCTTGACCACAGTGTTAATTTGTTTCATCGGTCAACAGGAGCTTGGTTGAATGCATCCAGGATATTGAGTTGGACCAGAGAATGGCAATTTGGTTGCAAATTTTATACTGATCTCAACTTTTTGGAAATATAGCATCGTTTGAATTTGTTAAAAACGATACTGCAATATCATTTGTACTTTTTAAAACTGTCACTATAAAAATAAAGAAATTCACAATTTTCCCACTTCAGTTTGGATTATGACTTCCTAATCAGAAATGTGAACAAAATCACTGAACACATAGTCTGCCTCTATAAAGGGAGGGTTAAGTGAAAAATCCAAGACTTACTATACTATATTTTCTTGGCAATTTGAAAAATAAATTTCTGTTACATGTGAGCAGTACACACCCGATGTTGTTTCAGTGATCAGGTCAACCCTTTCCTAACATCTGATGGCATACAAGCATCCCCAGCCAATTTTGTTTTGGTACCCTAAGCTTCTTGGCTGCATTACAGGTCCTGTTCATTTGAAATGCTTGTCTCTTTCCAGAGTGATACAAAAGTACACCTGTATCAGGTGATGGAAAGAAAACCGTACACCCTGCAATTGCAAACATAGCAGAGATTATCCAGAGATGCCACACACTACTACATCTTATACTCTTAAGTGACAAAATTGAATCAATTGTGAATGACCTATACTAGACCTTTATTTGCCAAGCTTCCAATTCTCCTGATTCAAAGGACATTTTGTTCTTCTACAACTACATTCTCTTGACTAATTATTCCACATATATTGGGATTGCAGGCTGCAATAAGAAATATGTGTATTAGCAAGGATGCAAGGAGGTTAGTGTTCTTCCCACAAGCTTCTCTTCAATTACAATGTTTTCACTGGTTTTCACATGAGTTTATAGTGACAAAAAAGTACTAACATTAACAGAACTCAATCCCAATCTGCAATTTCAGTAATTTTTGTCACTAGAAACTATGTGAAAACCAGTGCAAAAAGTGTATTGGAAGAAATGCTTATGGGAAGAACACTATACGTCCTCTTGACCTTAGTCAATAAACATAATTATCAAAACCTTTCTTGCAGACACATTAATGCAGTCTGCAATGTTCAGTTCTTCTATTTATTTTTACACACACTCAAAATCAGAAATGCAAGTTGTCCCAAAGGACCTTTAAATCCCTTTAAAGGCAATGTTTGGATGTTATAAAGAGGACACTGGCACTTTGAAATAGTGCGCCCCTCAGATTTTTCAAAATTGATATTTTTGATGGACTGTACGCTTTGATATTACATTAGCCATCAATGAAATTAGAAGCCCAAATCAGCGCCACTATTGTAAACAGAACGATTTTATAATTAATGTCACCAGTGACATGAATCATCAGAGACACGGAAATAGCGTGTTGTGTAACCAAGAAAACCACACGACTAGAGGCTGATTCTCACGGCATTGCACCCTTGTTTTTGACGGGTCTGTGACCTTGGGGTTTTAATATCAATAAGTATGAGTCTAAGATATTATGTATAGTACACATTTGTTGATTAAAGTACAGCAAACTTAAAAGTTAGCGACAAACTTACCTGGATGTCTTAGCCTCTTATTAATGTCCCTCTCTGCTTTGGCATGTTATTTTATGTGCAAAATATATCTCTATTCTTCTAATGGCTTAGACTATCATTGCTGGCAAATGAAAAAATTTAAGTGGTTCTTCTGAAAATGTACCAGGACCGCTTTTAATGTCCAGCTTGTTGATACGATAATTATTTTATAGTAGAGTTATTGACCCTTACTGGACTATATTTCAAGAACTTCGAGTGGACAGTATGGAAAATTCACATCAAGTAGTGTAAGTGTTCCTATAAAAGTTATATATTTAATATGCCAGACCTGTGTGCTTCCAGTACGTCAAAACAGGGGTGGTCTATAATTACAATATTTTTTTTAATCTAGCATTTTTAGACACCCTACGGTAGATTTACTAAACAGATCTTGGCACACCAACAGCAATCAGGCCAGGGTGTACCGAGAAATCAAAACCAGGGCAGCAGAACCATCCGAGCAAGTCATCCGGTGACCTGCTCCAACATACAAGTGCTAAATTGGACCAATGTCACAAAAGTCGGTGAAAAATAACCCCCCCAAAAATCCAAACTGGTCACAAATACTTATAAAATTAGACAAAGACAAATTTATTGCATTTCATCATATTGTTTGAGCCAGGGGTGCAAATGCGGACCAGATGTTAAGCCAGGCTGAGCAACTGCCCTCCCTTCCCCCTCTTCCCCGGCGGGCACACATGACAAACAATAAGACAAAAAAAATCTTACTAAATGTCGGCTACACATTTACATTATACATGATTTACCAGAAGAACGCAATGTGAATGAAGTGCTGTGACAATGGAGGGGGGGGGGGGGGGTTGTGGGGGGGTGGGGGGTCGTCGGTGGGTGGGGTGGGGGGGGGGGTGACCTCGCCAAACTCCATAGATTAAAATTTTACATAATGTTACACAAAACATATTATAGTATTTTCAAATGATGTCATCTAGTAACTTAGGCACAAACTACTTCTGGCTATTTTCAGGTTTGAAATTTCATTGATTAGCATGTAATGGAAGAGGTTAATTGGGAAATACATGACTAGACATCAAAAATATTTCTGTATCCTTTAAAGGGAATCTTTTATGAGAGCTATCCTGGTGAAAAAGTGCCGGCTTCCGTAGGTTTAAGTGCACTTGAAACACAGCAGACTTTGGAGTCTGGTGGTTACAAGCGTAACTTTCTCAACCAGAGACGGGTATGAAATTTGCTTGTGACCAAATATGAATAATGCCACCTAATACACAAAAGTTTGGTATGTTGACTTTCAAAACCATCATAATGCTAAACCTGACGGCTTATTATATTTCTTTATGAAATAATTGGTTTGTGTACTCCCTCCCCCAACAAACCACACAAATATAATCAAATATTTTACAATTATTTGCTCAAAAAGTAAAGTAATGGTTTTGGACACAATTTATAATTCACCTTGAAATGCCATAAGTTATCATAAGTATGTTTATTGTTCATTTGTTACAATTAGAAACAGTATCCTGTAGTGTGTGTGTGTGGGGCTTGTGTGTTTGTGTGTTCATCTGGGCACTTTAAATTCAAAAGCTGATGTTGAATTACAATGACCAAGCTAAATTTCTCCTATATGGGGAAACAAAAATGGGAATGCCCTTGATAAACTAATCTGGGCTTGAGCGCTCAAAGGTGAAACAGCATGCCAGCATGCACAGCCAATTGGGGAAGCAATCAAGCGTGACAAGATGATGGATGAAAAGAAAAAAAGCGGGATCCCTTGTACAAGCACTACACCAAAATGGATATTAGTCCTACCTAGTCAGACTTATGAGCAGTGTTTACAATTCAAAAATTAAAAAAAAAAACCCTAAAAATCATCCTGACCCACAACAAAACTGCACTGCTGAGCACATCCATGGCTTGCTAGGATCGGTTTTTCAAAAAATTTACACTGACATTTCCTCCCTTCTTACTACTTCTATTTCCTTTAAATTCTCATCCATTCCCTAGGACAAATAGGCTAAAATCAGGGAGGTTATGTTAGCCACCCCCCGCCCCTCTGTTTTTCACCTAGTCCAAATCCCTAGCCCCCTCCCAGACCACAGACACAACTTACATAATAATATAACCATACATGTAGCCAGAGAGCTTTAACTAAGAAATATGCCCTTAAGTTTTGTATGACTCATGCATCATCATCCAACAACTCGTGGTACGCACAAAAATCACTGCCGAGGCCAAGCAACACAAACTGATGGCTTGCATTCCTGACATGGCAGGCCGGAAACAAAAGTGATTTAAATCCACACTGAATCCTCAAATCTTTAATCTGCCCTTTTTCCTTTAGTCTCCCCTTTCTCTCCCCAGCTTAAAGACAAGAAGGAGTTAAACTTGGTACTAGATCCCCCCCCCCCAATACCTACCTTGAATATAAATCAGTTTTCCTACCTCCCTAGACTATTAGTATTCCTGCTCTATTTATGTAGGAAACTAATATGCAAGCCGTCCATACAGACGATGGCAGCAACTATTTTTTGGCCTAGAAGCAGGCAGCAAGGGACGCTGGTTGAGTTCAATTTGCTGGCCGTCTTCCTGCTGACACCCCTCTGGACAAAAGAGATAATTGGTTGCCGAGGGAAGTATCCTCACCAGTTGTCAAGTAGACTTGCCAGCAGCCATTTTGTTATTCTTGGAATTGTTTATTTAAATATCAATGCACTATATTTTCTATTTCTGATATATTGTTACAGATCCACGCTCCCTAAGGTATACAATGTATGTTTCACATACCTTCAGTTGAACTGATACACTATGAACTGGGTTAAAGCAATAGTCTGTGATCTGATTTGTTCCAATTACATGAAAGACTAAACCCTTACAAAGTCACCAATTTCAATTTAAAGGCTACAAGAATGATGAAACTGAATGTATTATATACTCAATGAAAAGTCCACTCACAACTAGTAAAATCTCAATTCCCTTGGCACAGTTCAGTAGCTTTCATTCCTAATGTATTTAGAAAATACACCCCCTGGTTTTGGGGCATGATATATGATACCCAGATCACACAAGGTCAGTTCATGGCAATGTATGTACAAGTGCAACCCACTGAACTGTGTCCTTGGTGGATGAGAATATTGTAACTCATAGTGACTCTCCCCTCATGGCAGAGGTGCTACTTACAAATGTGGCTTTTAAATATTAGTTACAAAAGTCAGGGGTTTTTTTTTCAAGACACACCGGTTACAACTACACCACTCACAGCAAGTTTTGTTTATCAAAAATAAATACTGATTTTCAATAGGGCCTAACAAGAAAAAAATTGAGGGTGTGTGTTTGAAGGAAATACTGCTGCCATAATCAACACTCACAAAAACAAACAACCTGTGCATTTCTAGTCTTATATGAAATAATGCCTCAAAGCACGCTTAATTCAAAATTTTGCTTTCAATTTTTTTCTATCATGAACAATGTTTATATTGCAGTACTGCATAGATTAGTACTATGGTAAAAAATTCTGGACACCATTTCTGTCAAAAATCCTGTGAATGCACATAGCTCTAGCTATTCACAGGCTGTTTTGGGAGATGGGGTAACACCTGCATTCTAAAATGTCAAATTTCAGACAAAATGCAAGCAATTTTATGGCAAATTCACAAGTTTTCCATGCCTTTAATTTAGCGACCAATCTTCCAAGCAGAAAATACACACTTGCAAGGTCTTTGTAACAGAGTAAAAAAAAGTGAAATCATCTATAAACACTACCTATAGCTTTTGGGTCCCAATTTGCATAATTGTCAAACTGAAATTGAGCATGAACAATTTATAGAGAATTTCCTAACACATAAACATAACAATTAATAAGCAAAATACTATGATGAAAATATTCCTTGACAATATAAGATTCCATTCAAGTACTGGAAACAAGTCCACAATTTTCAGGAGTGGACTTTAGTTGCAAGGCCTGAGTGGAGAGGTCAAAAAGTCAATGACCTTAGATTAGACTGAAGCAGTGCTTAACACCAAATTGTTCATATCGTGAATAAACTAGGCCCACACTATGCCCATGTATTAAAGGCTTAAGCCGACCACTGTGATGCCAACTGAAGTCAAGCCAGTCACTCGATGTAGACATTCTAAAGGCCAAGAAGAAATTTAGCTGGCAGAAACACTTCTTCAAAATGTTACCCTTGATCATAAATGAACATTAAATTTACATAAATATAGCACTATTAGATTAGGCCAAGCAAATTTAATTTTTCATTTCCCATCCCCTTTTGATTTCATGTTGACAAGGTGACTATTTCTTTTAATCTTTTACAAATACCCATTTCAGCAATCCAAAGTGGTACCTATCAGTTCTTATAAACCTACTGACATTTGCAGTATGTTTGTGGTGTCATTTAAATGGAAACAAACAAATAAACAAACTTAGAAACATCTCTAGATGCAGCAAAAAAGTGATATTGACAAAGACACTGATGATGAAGACGAGGACAAAATATTTGCCAATATAATTATAAATATTAAATCTACTTGTTAGTCTTGGTTACTTCTTGTATAAATGACATTGGCCAAACCAAGATTCATTTGCTCAAGATTTTTCTAGTAGTAGGTATGGCTCTGTTTAGCTCTGTTTTGAGTAAAAAAAGACAGTAAACCACCGTAAAATTGGGTGGAAATTACAAGTTGCAAAGGCACATCTGAGCAGGGTTGGTAGAATGCAATGGTGTCTTTATTTTGTAAAGGAGGCTAACTATTTGCTAGTTTCATTTGCAGAAATTAAAGCTCATGAAAAAGATGCTAATACGTATACCTTTGAGCCAAAATGTACTAGTTTTCAAGTGACTCTAAGTCCTGTGGATATATTTAAGAGTTACAAACTTTTTCAAAAATGGTTCAAATTTGCTAGAGAAGGATTTTTAAAGCAAAATAATGATTATTTTTTTTAGCAATCTTTTTAGATGCAGCTGATAATGCTGGTCAATTCTGTGACACAAATAAGCCACTACAAAATGAAATTGGAAATACATCATGCTATCATTACATTACATAATCAACCTATTCAGTCTTGCAGTCATTTTGCGTATACAAATAATTGACTGCCCATGAAAGGGACACGTCAAAACATTGACCGAGGTGATTCTTTGAGACCGTACTATTCTCCCGAATGGAGCTGAGGGAAAATGTACTGTCTCAAGTCCAAGATCACCAAGGGTCAATAGTTTTGATTATATACCTCATATATAGATTCCTGTCATCTGATTGGTTAAAGTGGAGGCATAAATTACACTAGCTTCAAGAATGAACCAAAACTGAACTAATGCCCTGGGAAAGCGGGCATCTCATTCATGAACTATGGCCGGGACACCTCTTCCCAGCATAGAGACTGCCGCACGGACATCCATCTGTATTACAGTGTACATATTGAAGCTCAGCTGGTGTAAGAGATAAATACAGCGCAAACTCGCCGGGGGTCACATTTCTGTGTGGAAGCAGACGATCTCTTTTTGGGGAATTTTGTTTCCCATTAACCACACAGTGCTGGTCCAGATTCGGACAAACACACCGAACAAGGGCACGAAAATGGCTGAATCACAGACACGCTTGAGCTTGTAGACGACGGTCTTAAATGAATCATAGAGCCAGCTTTAGTGCAATACCAACTGCATGTCAAATACGCCGTGAGATATTCGGCTTAGTTTGACAGCGGTGGAGACGACCAATCTGCAGGCCGTGGAAGGTTGCCGAATTCGGAATTCGATGACTTGCTACGCATCTTGCCGACAGAAAAAATGGCACTTTGTATAGCAAAAAGTCAATGATGGCTATCCGTTTTGGACTCCAAAGTCACTTCCTCAACACAAGGAAGTTGATATCAAAGGTCAAATGAAGAATTTGTGCTCATCTTCAACGAGTTATTTTGCAAATGTTTCTCACAACCCTGCAACAGCAAGGTAGGCTTGGTAAGGGTGTTTTAAGCAACAAAAACCCCATATCGCCAGAAGACCTGGCCTTAATTCAAGAGTCCCTGGATTTGAAAGTGATCCACAGGTCTCCAGGACAAGGTTTTTCCTGATATACCGCTGTACTTTTGCAATCGTGGCAGGAGAACTTACGAGACATGATGCAGACTTTTTAAAAATGTGACATGGAATGAATAGTGGAACTTTTGGAATTTTAACTTGTTCCTGTTCGCGTTTTGCTGTTTATAATTTTGGATTGTTTAATTGGAACCTTAGAAGTTGGATCTGAGAAGTTACACATAATTGTTGTTACTTAAACTATGGCCTACACCATATTAGGCCTATGTTTAAAGATCTTGCTTGAATGTTCTTTTAACCAATCAGATGACAAGAATCTATATATTGGGTATATAAAACAAATATTAAACTGCTTTTTATCGGAATGGTTGAAACTAGAGGCCCTCGGTGATCTCGTAACCATACTATGTGCCCCTCGGCTTACGCCGCGGGGCATAGTATGGTTTCCGATATCACCTTGCCCTATAGTTTTCACCCTCCCCTCAAAGCAGTCACTATTTGTATACTATACAAAGACTACACTAGGCAGAATGACTATACCGGTCAAAAAGTACTATACCGTCAAAAAATTTACTAGTACCGGGCAAAAAGATACTATTCCTGTTTTTTCGATGTAAAATAGTGAAAATTAACCAGGTTCATGTGACTCTTCAATTTAGCAAATCAGATACAAGGATCTATCTACTGATGATATAATATTTTTATTTCTGCATAAACTTATTCCAAGAGTTTACTATTTCGTTTTAATTCTATGAAATGGTCATGTACCTTGTATAGACTTTCTTTACCATCCATAGGGGCTTATGTCTTTTATGTCAATGACTCAATAAATTACTCAGATAATGCTTTATTTGTACTGGCTAACTGCTACCAACCTCAATACTTTTCCTCTTCATTGTTCTGGATAACATCATGCTTGGTTACATATTCTGGGATTTATGCCTAAACAGCTGGAATTCCTGTTCATACTGATGAGTGATATCAAATGCGTTTAGCACTCTTTTCTTTAGAAAGACAATTTAACTTTGCAAATATCCCGAAATAATTGCCTCAATTATGTTATCAAAATCTCCTTAGGCTCACTGCTGGAGGTCTGGAATCATGTTGTTCAGGCCCCCTCCAACATGCAATTACAAAACGAAGAGCATCAAGTAATGTGACCATGTTTCCTGCACTTGTATTCCGTATAAGCCCCCCCCCCCCCCAACCATAAAATTTGCTTTCCAAACAAAGATGTGCAATTTTTTTTTCATAGGTTCTAAATGGCCCCAGTCTAAGTGGCAATTAAGACTCAATGTCACTTACACCTGTATTTGTGACTGTGTTGGTGATTTTTTTTGTGCCTCAAACAAGTAAAACCCCCATTATTTGATCCTTTCCATATACCTGTATGAGGCCTAGGCTAATACCTGTGGGCTGATATAGTGCAAAACCCCTTCCGCGACATCATGAAAAATTCCGAAGCGCCGAAAAGACTATGATAGGTGGACAGAGAGGAGAGATTGATTCATACCTATCTACCTACTTATCTAGAACAGAGAGTGCGTCTAAGTGATAAGATCACACCCATTTCTATGCCAATTTATTTATTTTTGATTTCAAAACCGCCCAAACTGCCACCAAGTACCAAATTCAAAATGTTAATGTGTCTTAAAGCGTCTAAGACCATTTGTGCGTCAACTTAATGCATCGTACAACATTGTCTTTAAATCCCATTATTGTTTTCATGTTAAAGATTTTAAAGGAAGCTGGGAACCTATCCTGTAGAGCTAGAATCAGGAATAAGCAAGGCCCAACAAAACGGTCTCAAGTGACAAGGCGAGTGGTTGCGTCAGTTGAATTTATTTATATTATTTTTTCTGAAGTGATATCACAATATGCCTCATTGGAAGAAGTTCCCACATTTCACAATGGAAAACAAGTCTAATTTAAATTGTGCCAAGCACACAAATGGAGAAATAATTCAGCAGGCCTAATAATGAAACAATGATGAAGAGCGTAGTCACTGCCTAAACGACCCAAAGTGTGAAAGCTGCCACTTAACCTCACTACATTATATTAACTAAAGCAAAACAAAAACAAGTCATGGACAGAATGCGGTATGAATAATACAAATTACAATCAATGAGTAACCAAAAATGCAAAAGAAGTGGGACAAACAACAAGAAGAAACTATGGACAAGATGGCAGCACTCTACAAACTGATGAGAATTCATATTTATTTTGAAAGAGGTGATGGATGGAGAGTTTTAAAGATAGGAAAATAGCTAAAGTAAATAGACATTGTTGCAATAGGAGTTTACTAATGTTATATTAATACTGATACTCTGGTTATTGTTATATTTATTTTAATAAATCTTTTAATTTCAACGCTGCATTAATTTTGTTTATTTAAACCAGTTCAAAATATTTATAAGTTCATAAGTCACTATTGTTAGGTGAATGGAATGGTACAGGAAAACAGTATATGTGTACACCCTCTTCCAGCCCATGAAACAAGAGTGATGTATAGCTTCCACGAAGCTATTATGCTAATATCACCGCACGACAACTGTGTGAGCTGCGATTAGCTGCGCCTTACTGCGATTCCCATGTTTAAGACTGCATGAAAGCTATGTCACTCCTCAGTTAAGGCCAGACGTAGTATAGTTGGCAAATAACATAAACACTGGGGATTTCGCAAGAGTGGGAGGTCATCAATGTATTGAGACACAAAAAGGGGCCCTAGGATGAGCTTGTGGAACTCCGCAATGATTGCTGGTTTCATGTTTACCTGGTATGTAGAGAGTACACGATGGGCAATATACGCGTCACATGACCATGTATAAACAGATCGTTTACACATGGCTGCCGTGACGAACGCCAAAAGTGGTAAAAAATCATGCAATTTCAGCCAAATATGATATTTAATTATTATTTTTTAAGTAATAGTTAGCAAAGTATGGTAAACATGAAAAGGAAAGTCCTTCGACATAAACATCATTCTACCAAAATCCATGGAATGAACCTCTAACTTAGAAAGGTGTTAACCATGTTATAAAGCAGAATTTGTTAGGGCACTGTGTTATCTGTAGAGCGCATATAAATGCATTGTATTATATTATGTATTAATTGAAATGAAATTGTTTGTCGCCTGCTCTGAATATTGGTATACTACATTCTTTGTTCGTTTTAATAGGTTTGAAACAATTCCAAATGAACCCATTTCACGGTTGGCCAATCTAGCAGGGGTGCCACCTGCGCCCGCGGGCAATTTGAGGCCCGCTAAGATATCTCAGCGGGCCCGCAAGGTACTTCCCAGAAAACCTAAATGCATAAATAGATTTAAGAAAAGATGTCATTTGAAGTAGTTTGTTTTAGATGTTAGGAAATTGAATTTTTCAACATTGCTGGGAAAAAGTCCATTTCATCAATCTGAAACCAAACTTTTAAAATTAGGGAAAAATGTCCATTTGGCTCCAAATTGAAGCCAAACATTTCAAAAAGGTTAAACACAAATGGAAAATTTGTGTTAACTTGACCCAAAATCTGCATCCCCGGTATTGACCCTATGGCGCTCCCTTCTTAGCAAATATTGCTATATATATGGAGTTCTACACTTCCAGACTTTTGTAGGCACGTCATTATAAACCAAACTTGAGAGCCCTGCAGAAGGATTACTTGCTTGCGGCCCCGCAGTAGTTTGGATTCAACCAATGCGGCCCCATGCATCAAAAAGGTTGCGACACCCCTGCCATGCTGCAAATAGGCTATGGAGCAAAAACACTTTATATTTCTTACAAATATTTTTGGAAGAGTCCAATACGTACTGCCCTTGGAAGTTCTACGTGTAACATATTCTTTTAAATTTTTGGCCTCTTAAAGAGACATTGAGGAAGATTTCCCGAATGAAGCCCCGCCCCCAATTTTTTCGAACCCGGGTTTGTTGCATATTGGAATGCTTTCCAATGTATTAAATCACACCTGAAGCATATGAAATAAGCCGAATACGCTCGTCTGTATGTAATAATAAGATGATTTAGTACGTTCTGTCGTGCCACGACAGCAGAAAGTCAAAGCACGGTGCATACTATTGCTAGGGACAATTTACGATAGTCAGGCCCAAGTTCAAACAAGGTTTGAGGTTTTCCGTTGTACTTGTTGTCCAATAAACCTTCGCTACGTTCTTGGTCTGTAGGTGGTCTACATCGATCCTGTGCAATTGAGAGAAATTTCGTATCCTAAAAAAATCTCACCTACTGCTCACTTTAAGCTTAGGGTTAGGGTGTTTGATTAGTTTAGGGCCATATAAAATAATTTGTTTTTCGGTACAAGTTTAAAGGGTATTGCGGGTAGCTGAGTACATATGGAGGAACTCTTTTGTATTTCTTACCATGTGAACAATGAAGTATGCGGAGAACCTGTACCTTGCAGCATTCACCAAGTTGACATTCAATACATGCACACAGTCACTCTAGGAGTTTGACACACAAATTCACTGATAGTATAGTTGATCTCGCCTTGGCGGATGTTAGCCACCTTTAACTATTCACTTATCCTTTGTTTCTTGTATCACACCATGCATGATTGGAAATGACTGCAGTGTCATTTTTTTACTGCTTGGGTAGGAACTTGATTTCTTAGGAGGACGGGATATGCCTTAAGCTTAGAGATGACAACAATGCATTCCTAAGACTGTAGAATACCTCTTGCTGACTTAGAATTCAATGCACTGGTTAAATGACTGTCCTGTAAAAATTTCTGTGGACCCAACTCTTAGTGGCACATACCCAGTCCAGCTTGTTTGTATGCCTAGCGCTCCTGGTTACAAGGCCCTTAAAGGTCCCTGGCCCGATCGGTAATAGCCCTGTCCCCCGACGTCCCGGCGTTTCCGGCAGACACCACCCCCCAAAAAAAACTAAAAAAAAATAAAAAACAAAAACACCACAAAACAAAAAAAAAAACCACAAAAACGGGCTCAAAATTTGCGTATCAGGAAGAAGCCCCTACTATTTTTCTCATTTCCCTTGTGAAATCTAAGGGCTATATGATTGTTTGCGCTTTGGGAGTATGAGCGAAAGTGTACTCAATTTTGGCTCGACCAATATATTTCTACACAGCTACTCTATGGGGCCTTAGGGCTCACAAAATCACTGTTTCTAGACTGCATCACATCAAAACGGATTGACAATATCGGCGGAGAAACTTTACAGATGGGCTAGTTTTTGGGCTGAAGGCATATTATCAAGATGAAAACTTATATACTTAAATCGGACCATCCCCTTTAAGCTATAGAGTTTTAAAAGTTAATACTAGCAGAAGAAATGAAGCCACCAGAAACAATTTTGGACTTCTATTAATATCAAGAAGCGATGATGAAGAAACTTTAAATTTAAGACACTTCACAAAAAAAAATTGCACATTTTTCACCAAGAGGAATATGATTACATGAGCCATCCCCCATGCCAAAGATTTGGGAGTATATTTGTATTGTCTGTAGTAAATGCTTGGACCCCTTTAAGGAGTTTGACGTGTGATTTGTTTACGCGCAAGCTGCTTTAAACCTTCAGCATTCTGTTTAGAGCCCAGTCATGGACAAATGGAAGAATTTTAGTTTTGAGGTGCGAAGGTATCATGCGCAGATACCGCAGATAACTGTGCGTTTGTTTGCGTTTATTAAAATCGCGCATTTCTACGCCTGCGTTCGTGCTTTGCTGCATGCCGAATGTGGCGCGGATTTTTCTTGCCGCCCAACAAGACGCCCAATTTGAAAAAAGTGTCCAATTTCAGCGGTTTTCGGCGTGTAATGGAAAAAGTAAGTCGGTGACCCTCATTTTTATTTCAAAATTTTAAAGAACGACATCGGGACCTCAACATATTTAGAAATTACAAAATTTTATCGAGAAGTTTTTATTTTGTAAGCGATCCAAACGTCAAATTTTGACTTTTCCCATATAGACTTGCGTGGTTTAAAAAGTGACAACATACCTTTTTTGTTTTGGCTATAGCTCAAAAACAAAGTCGGTGACCCCCATTTTTTATTTCAGATTCTTAATCAGCACCATTGTAAATACCATATATGTGAATTCTGGAAAATTTTATTGAGTAGATCACTAACACGTCAAACCCCTTAATAAACGCCCCCTCATTTTTTTTTTACCAAATGGTCCTTGTTCCCTAAAATACCCAAACATCATGCCACACATACATATATACACTGTGAAATTCGTGGCAGGTTTGCCGGTCTGAAACTGACTAATATATGCACAACTCACCCATCTCACTCGCACAACACACAACTCACTCCCACAACACACAACTCACTCCCATCTTTGAGGTGATGCGCATGTAAAGGCTGTTAAGGCCCTATTTTCAGCATCGCTGTCACCCAAAGACCCCATATATTTTGAAAATGTCACCCAAAGACCCATATTTTTAAAATTTTTATCAAACTGTCACTTAACGACCCCTATTTTGGGGAAAATTTTGAAATTTTTCACTCAAAGACCCCTATTTTAGGCAATATTTTTGTCAAATTTTCTAAAAAGACCCCATTTTGGGGAAAATTTAGCAAATTTGTCACCAAAAACCCTTATTTTAGGGCATTTTGGCTGTCTCTTACCCAAAGACGCCTATTGTTTTCATATTAAATGATTTTTAAAGGAAGTGGGGAACAAACTATCTGTGAGTATAGACAGGAAATAAGGCAAGGCCAACAAAAATGCCTCAAGTGACCCAAACTGGGAGGGGTGGTCAGTGAATTTATTTATTATTAGTTTTTTCTAAGTAGTGTATCACAATATGCCCCTCATTGGAGAGTCACATTTCACATGGAAAACAAGTCAATTTAAATTGTGCCAAGCACACAAATGGAGAAACAATCAGCAGGTAATGGAAACAATGATGAACGAGGGCATGCTAACGCAGTGTGAAAGTGGCAGTAGTAATCCTCACAGACATATTATTAGACCTAAAGCAAAACAAAAAACAAGGTCTGACAGAATGGGATGTGAAAATAATACACATTACAATCAATGAGTAACCAATAATGTAAAAGAAGTGGAAAAACACAAGAAACTAGGACAAGATGGCAGCACTCTACAAATGAGTGAGAATTATATTTGTTGAAAGAGGGTGATGCGATGGAGGTGTGGAGAGTTTTAAAGATAGGAAAATGAGCTAAAGTAAATAGTACTTGTTAATAGGAGTATACTAAGTATATTATACTGAGGACTCTGGTTTACTTTGTATATTTATTTTTAAAAACTCTTTTTTAAATCAAACGATCATTAATTTTGTTTAATTTAAACAAGTTCCTAAATATTTATAAGTTCATTATTACTTTTGTTAGAGTGAATTGGAATTGGTACAGGAAAACAGTTTATTTGTGTACCCTGTCCAGCCTGAACCTACGGAGTGTTAGTGATGTCATAGCTTCCACGCAGCTATTATGCATACATATAACGCACGCCAACTTTGTGAGCTCGCGATTAGTTGCGCCTTACTGCGATTCCAGGTTTAAGACTGCATGAAAGCTATGCCAGCACTCCTTCAGTTAAGGCAAGAAGTCCGTAGTATAGTTGGCAAATAACATTTCAATGGGGATTTCGCAAAGAAGTGGGGAGGTCATCATGTATGAGAAACAAAAGGGGCCCCTAGGATAGGAAGCCTTGTGGAACTCCGTAATGATTGCTGGTTCATGTTTACCTGGTTGTATGTAGCCGACGTACACGATTGGGCAATATACGCGTACATGCATGTATAAACAAGGTTTACACTATGGCTGCCGTGTACAAGAACGCCAAAAGTGGTAAAAAAGCAGCAATTCAGGCCAAATATGATATTTAATTGATTTAATTTTTTAAGTCATAGTTAGCAAAAGTAGGTAAACATGAAAAGGAAGTCCTTGAGCATAAAACAAGCATTCATACCCAAAATCCATTGAATGAAACCTCTCCAATTTAGAAAAGGTTGTTAAACCTGTATAAAGCAGAGAATGTGTTATGCAATGTGTTCTCTTTGTAGAGCGCTATATAATGCATTTTATTATTATTATATTAATTGAAATTTAAATTGTTGTTGAACTGCTCTGAATATTGGTAAACATTTCTTGTTCGGATTTTAATAGGTTTGCAACGGAATGTCCAAATGATTACCCATCACTGGTTGCCACATATAGCAGGGGTTCCAACTGCGGCCCGAGGCGCCTATTTGGCGCCCGCTAAGCTCTCTCATGCGGCACGCAGGTACTTCCCAGAAAAAACTATAAAATGATAGAAAAGATTTTAAGAAAAGATTGGTCATTTGAATTATTAGTTTGGTTTTAATTGAGGAAATTGAACTTTTTCAACATTGTTGTTGAAAATTAGTCCAATTTCACAATCTGAAACCAACTTTTATCAAAAAAATGATGGAAAAATTAGTCCAACCAATTGCCTCAAATTGAGCCAAAATTCAAAAAGGCTTTAAACAAAATGGGAAAATTTGTGTTAACTTGACCCAAACTATGCATCCCCGGTTATGCTATGGGGTCCGTCTTAGCAAATATTGACTATATATATGGGTTATACTTCCAGAATTTGGTAGGCACGTCATATAAACCAAACTGGAGTGAGACCCAGTTACCTTGTTTGCGGCCCGCAGTAGAGTAGTAGTTGTGGATTCAACCAATGCGGCCCATGCATCAAAAAGGTTGGACACACCTGCTGCTGCAATTTCTAGGCTATGGGCACCAAAACCACTTTAGATTTCTTACAATATTTTGGCAAGAGTCATACGTACTGCCCTTGGAATGTCTACGTGTAACATATTCTTTTAATTTTGGGCTCACTTAAAGAGATGAGGAGATTTCCAGAAGAAGCGCCCCCAATTCCAATTTTTTCGAACCCGGGTTTTGTGATATGTGGATATGCTTTCCAATGTATTAAATCACACCTGAAGTGAATAAGCCGAATACGCCGTCTTGATGTAATAATAAGATGATTTTAGTACTTCTGTCGTGCACGAAGAAAAGTCAAAGCAAGGTGTACTATGGGGACAATTACGTTAGTCAGGCGTTCAAAACAAGGTTTGATGTTTTACTTGTACTTGTGTGTCCAATAAAACCTTCGGAAAGTTCTTGGTAGGTGGTCTACAATCGATCCTGTGCAATTTGAGGAAATTCGTATCTAAAAAAAATTCCTCCTGTCCACTTTAAGCTTAGGGTTAGGGTTTGGGTTTGTTTGTAGTTTAGGGCCGCCATAATAAAATTAATTGTTTTCTGTACAATTTCAAAGGGGGTACATATGGAACTCTTTCGGTATGTATTACAAGTGAACAACTGAAAGTATGGAGGAACTGTTACCTTGCAGCTAACACCAAGTTGACCATTCAATACATGACACCGTCATTCTCTAGGAGTTTGACACACAAAATTCAATTGATTAGTATAGTTTGCATCTCTGGGGATGTTAGCCTTGGTGTAACTATTACACTTAATTTTTTTTTTTTTTTTTTTCTTGTTTCCTTGTTATCACACCTGCCATGATGGAAAAATGACTGCAAGAGTGTCTTTTATCTTGCTTGGGGATGAACTTGATTTCTTAGGATGAAATTGATATGTTAAGCTTAGAGATGACACTGCATTCCTAAGACTGTAGAATACCTCTTGCTGTAGAATAAATGGCACTGGTTAAATGAACGGGTCCTGTCAAAAATTCTGTGGACCCCCAAATTAGTGCACATACCCAGTCCAGCGCATGTTTGTATTTGCCTAGGCTCCTGGTACAAAGACCCTAAAGGTCAATGGCCCGGTTCGCTAATAGCCTGTCCCCAGAATCCGATTTACGACGTGGTCAAAATTTGGTCTCAGAAGAAAGAAAGCTACTATTTTTTCATTTACCTCGGTGAAATCTTAAGGGGGGCTATATGAGGTTTGGTTTGGGAGTATGAGCGAAAGTGTACTCCATTTTGGTCGCCAATATTAATTACCACAGTCCTCTATGGGGCTCACAAAATCAGGTTTACGCTGTCACATCAAACGGAGGAGTTGAAATTTTAGGCGCGAAACTTTACAGATGGGGTTTTTGGGTGAAGGCCATTTATCAAGATGAATGAAAACTTTAATACTTAAATATGACCATCCCCTTTAAGCTATAGAGTTTTAATTTAAAAGTTAATACTAGCAGAAGAAGAATGGAAGCCACCAGAAAAAAATTTGAGGATTCTTTTGTTTCGTCTTTAATATCAAGGAAGCGGATGGTATGAAGGAACTTAAATTTAAGACACTTCACAAAAAAAAATTGCACATTTTTCACCAAGAGGAAATATGATTACATGAGCAGCCCCCACTGCCAAAGATGTGGGAGTATATTTCTAGTGTCTGTAGTAAATGCTTGGACCCCTTTAAGGAGTTTGAACGTGAGTGATTTGTTTACGAGCAAGCTGCTTTACACCTTTACATTCTGTTTAGAGCCCGTCATGGACAAATGGAAGAATTTTAGGTTTTGAGGTGCGAACGGTATCATGCGCAGGACCGCGAATAACTGGGCGTTTGTTTGCGTTTATTAAAATGCGCATCTCTACGCCCTGCGTTTGGCTGCTTTGCTGCATGGCAGAATGTGGCGCGGCGGGGATTCTTCTTGCCGCCCAAACAAGACGCACAAATTTGAAACAAAGTGTCCACTTTCAGCGGTTTCGGCAGTTATATTTTTGTCCTTTGTTGTAATGGAAAAAGTATAAGTCGGTGACCCTCATTTTTTATTTACAAAATTTTAAAGAACGACATCGGAACTCAACATATTTAGAAATTACAAAATTTTATCGAGAACTTTTTATTTTTGTAAGCGAGTTCCAACAGTCAAATTTTGACTTTTCCATATAGGACTTGCGTGGTTTAAAACGTGCAACATACCTTTTTTGTGTTGGCTATTAGCATCAAAAACCAAGCTCGGTGACCCCACAGTTTTAATTTCAGATTCTTAATCAGCATCATTGTAAATACCATATATGTGAATTCTACTAAAGAAAATTTTATCGAGTAGATCAATAACACGTCAAACCCCTTAATAAACGCCCCATCATTTTTTTTACCAATGGTCCTTGGTCCCAAAATCCCAAAACATACATGCCCACACATACATGATATACAATGTGAAATGCGTGGCAGGTTTTCCGGGCTGAAAATGAATGAATATAGGCACACTCACCAATCTGCACTCGCAACAAAACAACCAAACTCACTACCACAAAAAAAACTCACTCCCATCTTTGAGGTGAGGCGCATTTGTATGTAAAGCTGTTAAGGCCCTATTTCAGCAGCGCTTGTCCACCCAAAAGACCCCCATATATTTTGAAAATGTCACCAAAGACCCATCTATTTTGAAAATATTTTATCAAAACTGTCACTTAACGACCCCTATTTTGGTGGAAAAACAAGGAAAACAAAATGGTGAAAATTATTAATTTTTTCACTCAAAAAAAAGACCCCTATTTTAGGCAATATTTTTGTCATAATTTTCTAAAAAAAAAAAAAAGACCCCATGTGGGGAAAAATTTAGCAATTTAGTCACCCAAACAAACCCTTATTTTAGGGGACATTTGGGCTCTTGCTCTTACCAAAGACGCCTCGATTTTTTTCTCATCAAATCTTAAGTATATAGATACTTTGAAAAGTCAAGATTTTCTTAGAAAATTACATCTCTCCTGTAAAAATGTGTGGTAAATGCACCATTTTAGGCGGGGCCAGACTATATACTATTTTCCATACAGATATGGATTCATCAGCCATTTTCGATTTGAGAAAAAAAAACTGGCAAATTTGTGTGAAGTTGGCCCAAAATCTGCTATGCATGACTCCCTTTTTTAGCAATATAATTGGTATACATATAGGCTTACTTCCAGATAATTTCATGGTCTGCCGGTTGTGGTTGTTGGTATTATGTGAAAAGAAAATAGGCACATTTGCTAGTAAACATGCCTAGATGCAATGCCTGCATGCACACATTGCACACAGCAAAACACTTACACAACATGCATGCACAGGTGACAACACACATACCAACAATTACACACGCGCAGCAGTAGTATGTATACTGATCATGTCGGGCTCAGGCAATGACAAAAAAGTTATAATTGCCTCAAACCATGCAGCCCTGTGGCAATAAAACTTGTTGGTAGACATGGTACAATGTACATGTAGATATCCTGGTTGTGGCCTTAACCTGGCTCCCACCAATCTTTGAAAAGACTAAAACTTCAAGGTTTACTTAATGTACCTTTTTGTGGCTACTTCAAGGGAAGGGATGACTGCAGGCTGCCAAATCTTGGTTATGTAGCATACTGTAGGAAAGAAGTATTACTGTTTGGTTTGAGGTATGTATGCCTTTCCACTGATTACACTGATAGACAAATGCAAAATCTTGCACCTAGCACACTTAATGGCACATTGGAATGCGGAATGGCTGTGGGGCAAAATCGCCCCACGTTTTTAGTATGTAAAGTTAGAGTAGGCATAAGGCCTGCAAGTTATTGGTGTTGAAAGCAAAGAGTGTGAACTTTGATTACTCTTTCTTGAAAAGTGGACACGGCCAACCTTCGGGAAATTTTAGAATTCTTTAGATAATTGTTCCAAATAATAGCTACTAATTGTCAAAAATAAGGTTGGGTCTTGTAAAGCGTTTTAAAAAAACCTGGGCAAAAAAAGTCGTCATCGACATTCACTTATGTCGCAATTGAATTCATTTTCTGGATAAGTCGCTAACACAGGTACAGTAAGTAATTAAGATGCATTCAAAAAAGCTGAATTAGCAATGATGGAAATAGCAAGCATCATTTGAGGTGAATTCCCATCAGCCATTATCGATTTGAGGAAAAAATGGCAAATTTGTGATTAAGTTTTGCCCAATCTGCTATGCATGCTCCTTTTTAGCAAAAATTGTATAAATATGGGCCTTACTTCCAGATAATTTCATGGGTCTGCCGGTTGTGGTATTATGTGAACGAATTAATCGCCACATTTGCTGGTAAACATGCCTAGAATGCAAGGCATGCATGCAACACATGCACACACAAACCCTTACACACATGCATGCACTGTGCACCCACATACACAACGCGCATGGCATAATCTATACTGATCATGTCGGGCTCAGGCAATGACAAAACTTATAATTGCCTAAACCATCAGCCCTGTCGCAATAAACTTGTTGGTAGACATGGTACAATGTACATGTCTCTAATCCCTGGTTGTGGCCTCAACCGGCTCCAACCAAATTATGAACAGAATAAAAACTTCACTTTTTACTTTAATGTACTTTTGTTGCTACTCTCAAGGATGGAATGCTGCAGGCCTAACAAATCTTGGGTTTTATCATACTGTAGGAAACTAGTATTACGTGTTCTGGTCTGGATCTGTATGGCCTTCCACTGATTAACTGATAGAAAAATGCAAAATCTTGCACCGGCTTTAATGTCACTTTGAATGCTTACTGGTGTGGGCAAAATCGCCCCAGTTTTAGTATGTCAAGTAGAGTGGCATAGCCGCCTATCTATGGGGTTTTGAAAGCAAAGAGTGTGAACTTTGATTCTCTTTCTTGAAAAGTGGGACAAGCGCCGAACCCATTCTGTAAATTTATAGAATTCTTTAGATAATTGTCCAACTAATAGCTACTAATTGTCAAAAAAATGTAAGTTGTCCTTGTCTGGCATTTACCCTGGGCAAAAGTTCGTCATCGATTCACGTTAGGGTCGTCATTGAATTCATTTCTGTGATAAGTGTAAACAGGGTCCAGTGCGTCATTAAGATGCAAGTCAAACTAATAAATGATGACTTTATCATCAATCATTTGAGGTGAAGTCGAATAAGTCATAATTTTTATTACAACTTTTTTGTGAGTGTAAACAAAAATTCATTAGCACTTTCAAGTTTACCAAACATACGCCTGTCACTTTCGCCTATCACCAAGCAAACACGTAATTCATTTGTCCTGAATGCAACTTTCAAATCATTCAGTGTAACTGGGAGTGTAAACCACTATAACACAAATTAATTTATGCTAATCTTTAGTTGTCACTGAAAAAAAAGTGAGTTTGATAACAACTTTTTCCCAGTAAAAATGCCATAATGGACCAAGGATAGACTAATGGCCCACCATTTCCAACTTTCAATTTTAAATACAATTTTAACTAGAATTTTGCGGTTCTCGGCTTTCGGGCTCACTATATTCAAAGAATATAAGCTGAGGGCCGCTCCATAAAAAACTTAACAATTTAGTGACACATACACACACACACATACACACATACATACACACGCACAACGGATTGCAAAGTCGTCACAAATACTTCCATGCTTCATTAAAAACAAAACATCAATTAAGATTTTACTTCTTAATGCCATTACACATACCTCTGAACAACATCTAATTTCACCTAATTGTTCATGGCAATTGATGTTCTCCCAAATTTGCACCCCTGAAGATAACTTTTGCACAGACATGGTTGGTGTAATAAGAAAGCATTGGTATGATAATGGGTCATCAGATGCTCAGGAAATGTAGTATAAGTTTGACCTATTAAATTTTTTGTCTACATATGCGCGTATAGCCTATTACTATTTTTCACATAAAAGCATGCAAAGCACAGCATCAAACTGGCTGTTGGTGTAATTTTGTTGTGTTGTAATGAAAATAAATCACACCTTTGACTGTATGCATATTACCTGGATTGTGAGATTTTGACCACCACTTATGCTCCTGGAGCATATATTGTGCCAACTTTTCTAGAGTGGCGCTATTCATTATTTTGAGTGCTGATCACAATAGCAGTATCAATTTATTCTGTAAAGGTTATCATGGATTAGAATTGTAATACCAGCACTGTAATCCTCTCTGGTCTAGTGGTTAGATACCTAACTTCATGATACGTTGTTCTCGGGTTCGAACCTCACTCCTGCTTCTTTTAAAATATATGACATTTTTCATTATTTTTTCAGGTTAGAGAGAAGTTCAAAAAAGATCAGAAAAAACACAATAGCTGCCCTCTGAGGTTAGTGGAGGAGACCTGCTCCTGGAGCATGGTTGGTGGTAAAAACTACCATGTTCTATTAACTGCTAGTGTAAGCATTAATTGAGGGCATACTTTGTATCAATTCAAACTGTTAGGTGTGGTCCAAACTGTGCATAAGGACATTTACTTCAAATGGGAAAATAATTAGTGCAAGCTTAATTTAGTACTGTATACTGACACCACATGGGCATAACTGGTATTTTAGCCTGTATTCTAATCCTATCCTTAAATCATAATCTTATTTAAAGGCTATTTGATACAACCAGGTTAGATGTTGACTGCACCCAGTGTCCGGCTCCAGTGCCCTTGCCATTGAAGTAAGGGGTTTACACACAACCAGTAAGTAATGTTGTTGCTATTTTGGATATTGTGTCTAGGTCTTGTCTGGTCATGGTATTAAATTCCAAGTTAAATCTTAATTAATGACATCACACAGGTCATCGCACCCTTTAAGGAAGCAAAGAACAGGAACATTGTATAACTATTCCTGTTAAGTTGAAGTCCTAATCTGAAGGTCCATGGTCATGAGGATATACCACACTACTGTGAATTACTACATTTGCCATGGTAACACCCACAACATAATGAAACCTTGTCATCAGAACAACCTGACAATGGTAATGAGGAAATTTCTAATTCAAAGGTCAATCAGGTTTCCTAATAAATAAGTGGTAATTAGTTATTATCAAGCCTCTGTCTAGGGCACAATTGAACAGCAATATGTAACTAATATGGCATTTACATTGGTAAAAGTCATCATCAAATTATTTTTTTTTTTCAATGACAACTAAGGATTAGCATAAATTAATTTTGTGTTGTAGTTGTTTACACTTACACTGATTTTGAATTTGCATTCAGAAAAATGAATTGCGTGTTTGTTTGGTGATAACTGATAAGGCCGAAGTGTACTGCGACTACGGCCCCATGCTTGGTAAACTTTAAATCGATAACGACTTTAGTTTACGCTCATAAAAGTTGTAATACAGTTACGACTTATTCGAATTCACCTGAAAAGAATAATGATAAAGTCATCATTGAAATTTGACTTTTTTTAATGGTGTCCAAATTACGACACTATCTGTTTACACTTATCACGGAAATGAGTTTGATTACGACCTTAGTGAATTTGATGATGACTTTTGCCCAGTGTAAATGCCCTATAACACTTAACAGCAACACATAGCTCTGAACAATTAGCAAAGGCATATTATCTGAATGGTTATCCCCACAAGATCAAATAGTCTACATGATATATTATTTTATATTTTTTTTATTGATCCACATGCTGGTACCATTTTGATAAAAGAAATGTAATACACAAATCAAAATTTAGCCCAATATCTGAAACTCTTTAACTATATCCATGGATGTTTTTAATTTCCTGTTTAAATGTCACATATTATCCAGAAACTGTCTAAACTGTCTAAACTAATACTGATTATGGGGATTGCTAAGATCTTGCGAGATTTGAAGTCAGTGTGTCGTGCTGTTTTTTCTCCATTTTCTAAAGTTCATTTTTGGAACAGAAAAATACTGAATCTTGCTAAAATTACTTGTAATAGAACTTACTCCAAAACACAAAGCACTTATAATTGACTTCATTTCTTCCAGTCATTCATATGATTCCAAATAATAAATGCCAGTATTTTATAGCGCTTAATACAATTAAGTCTCAAAGCGCTTTACATTTATTCCGCTGTCACTAGGATAAATCACATTTTTCACATATTGAAAATTTGGCAGTCAATCATAAGGGCACACAGTATGACTACCCCTAACAGCATTTACACCTGGGTGAAGTGAGACAAGCGAGATAAAGTGTCTTGCCCAGGGACACAACACGTTGGCCACAGCGGGGCTCGAACTCACAACCTAATGATCATGAGTCCTGCGCTTTTCCACTAGACCACACATGCTTCTGCATATCAATGTATTCAAATTTGGATTGGTATTGATCCCATAATTAAACACAGACAACAGTGTAAATATGGAACATAAGAGAGTCATTCCATTAATTTTCTGGTTTCATACCCAAATTTATTTAAAGACAAAGCATAATTACATTACCCTTCACACCTACTCTGTATGATCCAGGGCTTGAAAAAATGTAAATTTCCTGGGAAGATAGTTGCATATCTCACAGATTTCCCACTATATCTTATGTATAAATTTCCCTCCAAATGGCCAAGTTTCCCTCCAAATGGCCAACTTTCCTGGGAAGCAGCTTCCCAAATTCCCCACTTTTTCAAGCCATGTCTGTATCATGTGCTTGTTACAAAATACATAATAAGTTGGGAAAGGTATGATACCACAATGAAAAGAAATAACCATATTACCAATGTTTAAAGTTGTGGGTGGTTAAAATGACCAAAATTGTAATAAATAATTTGTTCAACTGCTAGACTGACTAGAAAGATTTAGGCCTATGCATATAACAGCTAATTTTGACCAAAGCCACTTATTTGCTTTGCATGTGCCAGTTACTGCTATAAAAATAACACTGAAAAAACTTAGTACTGAACCTTTTCTATACTTTTGTACATGCAGAAAACACTTAGCAAAATATGTATTCAAAATTTTATGTGTTACTATAGTAAAAGATTTATTAAGTAGCAATCACATCAAATACAAAATGACAAGTGTGGTACCTAAGTTGGGATTTATGCACTTCAAATAGTGACTCTGCACTTTTACACCAGTTTCTAGTCTTGTATTCTTCTACAACCCACTCAAATCAGTAGCAGGTAATTTTTGCCCAGTGTGAATAGACTGTGTGAAAATACTTACATCAATGATAGCTGTGATTTAGGAAGAGAATCTTATAATAAGGAATGAACCATAAAAACTCACAAGTGGATTTGAGGATAAGAGATGCATCTTGGTCTCTAATGCTCCTCCAAGATACAATAAAATTCACATAAAAACTTAACTCTAGGAAATTGTTCTGATTGAGTCAGACCCTCAGAGAGTTGAGATACATTTACAGAACTATTGATAAGATATCAGTATTTCCTTAAACATTACAAAAAATCTAATTTCATCTGTGAGATATGTACAATTTAAATGCATGCATACAGGTCAGGTGAGGTTTTTTATTGGTCTTATGGGGCACCATTTCTAGTATGATTCACCTAAAGTCCAAACCATAAAACTATGATGGACAACCAGACACATTAAAGTCTGTTGCTAGTTAAAGTGCTCTATAACCTACATTTAGCACAGCATTGTTTTAGTGGCCCACACCCACTCCTTTGTGTTACCTTATACTCAATTGAGTTAAATTTTAGTATTTTGCATCAATTTCATGCGAAAAATTTGGCTTAAATTCAGTTACACCTTTCCCTATATGTATTTCACCTTTGACTGATTGTTTGCCACTTCTGCTGAAGCAATAACCAGTAATTTCATTTTCATCTATAGTTTCTGCAGTAGCGGATCCAGAATCGGAAAAGCAGGGGCACAAAGCAGAGTTAAAATTGCATGCTATCAAACATCACGTTGAACTGGTTCACATAACTCTTTACACATGTATTGTAGCTTGGAATTTCTTATACTTCTCCACTTGATACAACAATAATACCACTTCAATAAAGAGTTCTGCATGAATAAGTCTGTTTCTGATAACTCGCAATATTTAACTCTTCCTTGTGCCCCCGCTTGTCCGATTCTGGATCCGCCACTGTTCTGCTTTTTAACCCGTTTTGCAAAATAAACTATGTGAATTCAGAAGGACCCAAGCTAGAACCTAGTGATACATGCTGCTGTATTTGATGTACTTCACAGTAGCACTATGTGTGGCACCTATATCCATTTCATGCTATGCATAACATTAAATTAGCAAGATTAGTCAATTTTGTGATGCATGACTGCTGGTCAGGGGAGGTGCTTCATGATCTGCTGAATTTATAAATCAGAAATGTTTCTTGATTAAAAGAAATCCTGACTTGGCATTGAAATACACCTTCCTGCCTTTAGCATATGTATTATGAACTTAAATGAACCTCAAGGCCTCTTAGCCATGACCATCCTTATCCGCTACAGATTTTGGAAATGTCCACTAATTTCTGTGAGAACAAAATACAGAATGCATTGCATTGCATATATTGTCTGCCATCACAGTTTGTGAATGGGAACATAACATACCTGGAATAAAAGATTATTTTCACACAGTTTCAGATTCATGAACTACACAAATTTTTTTTAAAAATGCAAATTTTTCTTCCATTTTCCTTATTTTGTAACACTTTCAAAGGGTAAGAACGACAAATCATAAGCCGGGATCATAAGGTGTTGGTGTGTCTATGCAAGTTATGTCATCTCATATACTGAAATTATGGATGTATGATTGGCTTATGTCAAATCACATATTTTTCTAGAAGCCATGCACATACATGTATGCATTCAACCTTCAGCATTTGAGTTCATTTGTATGTGCAGACAATATTTACCTGAGAAACCTCATACTCCCCATGGCACTAAAAGCCAGACCCCAGGGAGCATATGCTTCAATTTCACTCAAGACTTTGAAAGCATATTTTCTCACCTCGCACACTCTGCTTTGTAGTATAGTCTCCCACTACACACTATTCAGGTCTTAGAAGGAAGATAAAACTGGAATTATGGTTTATACCTTATTTGTCAAGTAAAAAGTGGAAATTCCAGATTCATTCTAAAAATAAGGTTTCATTGTGATCTGTGGGGATCCAAAGATCATGTCCTGAGGAGTTCTTAGGCCTTCACCTTCTCAGCATGATAGAGGAAGCCCTACATCCCTTGTATCAATACAAGCAAGTGTGCAATTTGCTATAGCATAGCTTCAGTTTGATTTAATCTAGAACCCATGCAGATTCAGTTCTCCAATGTTAATCCTGATTACAACATTCACTGAGCATATTTCTACTGCTGCCATCACAGCAGACAAAAAATAAAAGAAGTTTCTTGCTGACCTTTTATGGACATTTTCCGTTGTCAACTTGATAAGGGGTTGATTCATGTTGGACGTGGTAAACAAGTTGCCACTAGAAACACGCTTATTGCCATCACATGAATCAGATGATAAGGTATTATTAGGCTAAATAGAAGGGGTGGCCAAACTATATGTATGAGCCTTGCTCCTCTTGGTCAACCCACCATTGTATCTCTCATTTAATTTTGCATTGTACACTGGTAAATAAACTGAAACTGGTTAGTTTCCAGTAGGCCACAAGATTTGATTTTGGAGCCATTTTAACCACATTTAATTTTTTTTTAAACATTTCACATTTTGGTTTTGGGCTACCAATTGGACACGAACTTGGTGTTTTGCCTTATGTAGATCCAGTTCTTAAATATAATATTTAAATAGACATGAGTTCCAGGTTGAGGAATATGGTCTAATTTTCTAGCAAATTTGAGCAAATATTGTGAAAAAGTGATCATTTCTACATGGATTAGGCATGAAAAAAGCGATCATTCAGATAACAGAAGGCTGAAAATGAGGCCATGTTAGTGGCATTTCCAGGTATGGTAAGTGCATTCGTGTGAAATGGGCTCTCACACCAAAATGGATCAACCCAATCTCACCACAATCAATATGGTATACGATCAATCACACAAGTTTCTGCTGTGATCATGGATGAAAGACAATGCCTGATGAAGTTTTCTTGTAGATTTCATTTTTCCTGTGTGCATTGAATCAGTTATGAAAAAAAATCCTGTAAATTTTACCATGAAATGAAAGGTTTACTGATTCAAAAAGGTCTTCATTTGAGCATTAAATTTTTCTACACAGTTTAATGTCTGCCGACTGGTTAAATATTTAAATGATTAATACTACACAGCCTTAGTGAGATACAATTCACGGCCAAGATGGTAGGACAAAAACTGTTTGAGAGAAGGCATATTTTCTAGTAAATCTAACAATTAAACTTGATCCTTTTACAACAATGCACATCCACAAGATCATCTCAAAACCATCAACAAGCCAGTTTAGTATGACCATCAGTGGAAAAATGAAAAATCGACGATGTACCGTTTCCAGGCCAACAGGTTACAGCGCATGCGATTTTCGAATGGATGGTCATAATGAACATTTATAAT
The DNA here is from genome assembly GCA_023653785.1 of Ophioderma brevispina. Classification (NCBI taxonomy): domain Eukaryota; kingdom Metazoa; phylum Echinodermata; class Ophiuroidea; order Amphilepidida; family Ophiodermatidae; genus Ophioderma; species Ophioderma brevispina. Next base: position 4,280 of record JAMKCH010013343.1, on the reverse strand, counting down.
TTTCAAAACACGGTTACGATGGTCGCCTATTCTTCAACGCGGGCATACGGCATCTCCCTTTATTAATATCTATGGTCCAGGCCCATAGCCAGGGGGTGCATTGGGGGATTTACTTGGTTGTCACAACTATTACAGACTGTCTCAAAAAAACTATACAATTAAAGATTCATTTTTTTGCCAAAATCTTAAGTTCATCTCAACTGAAAGTTAACTGAATCTTTTTTTAGGAATGTTGCAGCTTTCATGAGATTTTTAGTTGGTTTAATTTGGGGTCTGGTTGAAGAGTTATGGCCAATTATCTGAGACACTTGAAAAACCTGTTGGGTCAGTTTTGGCTATCCCGATATCAACAGAGTTGCCATCTGAGGCCTTTGAACACCAACCATCCTTTCCTTTATTGTTCTTTGTTCAACACTGGTTTCTTCATTTTGTTTCTCCTGGGCATCTTGGAGGTTTTAGTGAGGAATGCTGGAGGGGAAATTTGCCCTCCCCATTAGAGCATTGTCCACACATTTGTCTCCCATAAACAGAGACTTGTGGCTGTCCCATTAGTTTCAGCAGTAACATTTACATGAATTTCAAGATGCTACTATTATACCTTTAGCTTCTTGAACCTTCAGGTGAAACTGGCCCAAGTGGTATTTTATCCTTAGTGTTCTATTGACAATATCTCCGTTTAAGGTGCATCAAATTGGATGAAATAAAAACGAGGATTTAGCTTAGGATCTGCTCTACAAAATAACATCAAAATATCTCACAGAAATGCACAGTTTATATTTTTTTTAATTTTTAGATTGATTGTATAGTTTTTTGGGGGGACAGTCTGTATTTACTCTCTACTGAAAATATGGATCAGAAATGTCAACTGTTACATTTCAAGTTTTCTACACTATTGAATCGCTTTTGCAAAAAAGGCTTGAAATATCTTAGCTTAATGATTTTCCTTAAACAGACTTCATTAACATTTTGAAGTTTCCATTAGTATTTACTAACAGCATGGGAGACTTGGGAGTGACTGAAAGTCTGAGTACCTTGGGCTAATTTGAAACACACAGCTGTTTGACCCTGTGCAAACTGTCTCTTTTATTTTTAGAACAATTATAAGAAGTGGCGACACAATTTTGACAACTGATATAAGTAGGGGCAAGCAAGAGCTATTATCTCTGCAAAAAATCAGAGAATTCCATTGCAGGAATCTTGCCATATAGGCCTACAGAGGTCATGATTTGTATGTTATAACACCCTCTATATGCCCATTCTCCATAGAAAGATGTGTAAAACTAGTTTTTAAAGAAAAATCATATTTGCCCGCAATTAAAGGTGCTTGTTCCGATTTATGTGTATTGTGTTCTCTAGTTGATATGAGAGCCTGGCACTTGCACATACACCCCATCAAGTACTGTGGGAAACAAACTTGCGGTTTTAATGGTAGATGCAATAATGCATGTTGCAAAGCCCTATACTGTGCTAATATTGATGGCTAACCACTAAAACGGCAGTTTTTTGTTTATATCTTGGGAATGAAATGGATTTGAGGGCTCAAATTTCAGGACGACAATGAGAAAAATACGGCCTTTCATCTGATATCAAAATTGATACTACTTCTGGGTAAATCAGGGGGTATCAAAGACGATCGGAACACGCACCTTTAAATTTCGTAAAATTTACACAAAATGTAGTTGGAATAAATAATCCAAATCAGTTGTCAAAACTGTATCACTGTGGATATTTTTTGTTTTATTTTGGTTTTATTATAATAAATGAGACTTTCAAACAGCTGTGAACAAGCAATTACTTGATCGAAGCACGCTAAGCGATTTGAATCAAAATAAGGTATTTGTATCGGTACCATGTGCACTATACTTTCAAATTTGTAATCTTTGTTAACACTTTGTTAACACTTTGTTGAATTGAGGAAATTGAAAGTATGTATGTGAGGAAATTGAAAGTATGTTTGGGGGATAATTGTGTTCAACAGTCTGTCAAAAGTAGTCTTCTGTATAATTTGTTACTCATAAGAAGTCCTTTGAGTAAATCATCTTGAGTATCTTGATGTTGCATTGGCTTACACCTTGCCTTCATGAGTGGGTGTTTCCATAAGGTGACCCACCTAACCCACTTTTTTCTGAGCACACTTATGAATTCGGAAATTCTTCATGGAATAATCCATGTTTATTCCACTAAAGGTGTGTGTTCCAATCGTCTTTGGGAACCCCCTGATTTACCCAGAAGTAGTATCGATTTTGATATCAGATTAAAGGCTGTATTTTTCTCATTGTCATCCTGAAATTTGAGCCCTCAAATCCATTTCATTCCTGAGATATAAACAAACAAGTATTTAAAAAAAAAACTGTGTCGGGTCGCCAGGCATAATTTTACAAGAAATAAGAACAACATTAAAAAAGCATTTAAGAGGAGTAGATGGTTTTCTAGTTTGAATTTGCCCTTTAATTACAGAAACATGTATAAAAAGAAATATAACTGATTTAAAGTAGATGTTTGATACATGAGTATAAGATTACATTTAATTTGATGTATGTAAAACTCTCCTGTCATTTCAAATAAAGAAAATAGAAAAAACGCCCAATTGGGCGCAAAATGTGTTAAAACTGAATCCCCAAGTTATAAGCTATTTTAGTATAATTTAGCGTAGGTTACACCTTCCTGTCATTTCAAATAAAGAAAATAGAAAAGGCGCCCAATTGGGCGAAAAATATGTAAAAACTGCATCCCCAAGTTAAAAGCTTTAATTTGATGTACGTAAATCTCTCCTGTCATTTCAAATAAAGAAAATAGAAAAAACGCCCAATTGGGCGCAAAATGTGTTTAGAAGGAATCCCCAAGTTTGAAAAAATTAAAGCTTGAATATAATGTAGGTTACACCTTCCTGTAATTTCAAATAAAGATGTTACCTAAATTTTCGTCTTAAATAATATCCCTTCCAATTTTTTGCCTTTCAACCTTGTCATATACCTCTTGCTCACCGTAGTTTAACTCTACGTGGCCTGATCATTTTCTAACTTATAACTCTCCTATTCGTTACTCACCCTTTCTCTATCCCTGCAACGTTTTAACCAAACTCCCATTTCCCAGCCAGTCTTGGCAGAGACTAAAATCAAAGAAATGCTTTTTAAGGCCATTTAAAACCTGCAATGATGTTATTCTTTGTCTGAAATTGCATCGCATTACACACCCAACACTAAAACTCCAAAATTACTTAGTACGTAGACCATTTTCATAAAAGAAAAACATTTAATTAAATGACCTTCAGATATAGAAATAGACTCCTTCGCAATTTTGAGAGCAGTGGTTTCTATAGTCGGGTCGCCCTAGCGACCCGACAAAAACTGCCATTTTAATGGTTAACCATCAATATTAGCACATCACTAATGCCTACAAATAGGGAATTTTGCCACATAATAAAAAGGCAATCTGGGGATCACAAACTTGCATGGTCTTTAAATGTTTGTATTCCGACTGTCTAACTTGACCTCAGACGACCTTTGACATCTTGTATTATTTTAGTATATTTTACATGTAATCTAGGTGAGGTCACTCTACCCCCATGCTGTATTTAGCTGTGACCTCATTCATCACAATACCATTTTGAATTATAAAATTATTTTCACTTTCTTGCATTATATTTATTATCTGCAGCATTATATTTCTTAGAATTTATTATTTTCATTGTTATTTTGCAATTGTTGTGTATCACTTACATCATCATTGTCACTGTATGGATTACTGTATTCTGCAGATTTTGTGATGAACAAAACAATTGCTTGATTGTTTGGTTGCAATTGGTCTTCAATTAACTTTTCCAAATTAACATTACAGGCTATTTTAAAACTTGACCTCAAATGACCTTTGACCTCAGTATGTGAGCTTTAGCCTCATTAACACTTAAGTGTATAAGGTCTTGCACACTCCTGTTAGTGTATAAGGGGCTCATGTGCCCCCCAGAAAAAACACTTTGCCATTGGATTTTTACCAAAACTCTGGTCATTGATGGGGTACATCAACAAAAAAATAAAAATCGGTACAACCGATTCAAAATGGTAGTCCAAAAACCAATTTTTATGACAGGGCACCAAATTCTCCTGCCCAAAAAATGAAAAACCACTTTCCCAAAGGACTTTTTTCCATAAAATTTAGCTCATAATATTAGGAGAACAATAATACATTTACATTGCTGAAATAAAAATTTAAAAAGTAACTCCAGTACGTTTTAAGGGGAAAAAAACAAATTGAATAGTGCCACCAGAATGCTTCACAGCTGT